>VDFB02167857.1:0-51106 GCA_007258455.2 Sequoia sempervirens
CTTAACATCAACATGCTTAGTAAGAGCATGATACATAGGATTTTTGGCTAAACACATAACACTCTGACTATCACATTCAAGTTTAACTTACTTGCAATTAAAACCAATACCTTTCCCAAGTCTCTTTATCCAAACTACCTCTTTGGAGGCATGTGAAACCGCCGAGTGTGTTGAACTCACGTTCAACCAAGGTGTAGGATCCTTGGTCTTTTATGTTGAAAACAACTTTTCTTGCTAGTAACCATTTCAACACATGTATCTAACCATAAGAGAACTCAAGCCTCACCTATTTCTCCAAGTATCCATGAGGACCTGTAACCAACTAATCCATGACAAACTCCAAATGCAACATAGCACTATCATGAAGTAATCAAGCAAATGATTAATGTACCCAATACTTAAGAGAACTACACAAGGTCAATGCCAAAGCTCTAGTCTTGAACATAAACATGACATCCATGATCTAACCATCTCCTCTTAAGAGATCATGCACCATAACACACATAAACATCCTAGTCTCAAGAGAACCATGCCAAAATCTAAATGCAACAAGAGTAAACCATGACATAATAGCAACCACTCTAAACCAAGAAAACATATCCCCAATCACCTGAAGATAACCTTACCAATGATGCATCCACATCACTGCTAACAAATCCCACTGAACCATGGTACCGAGTCACACATGGCATCATGACTACCATCCTCTTCATGAAGATCACTATATCCTACCAAAGCTCCCACTGAACTCTGATATCGAGCTATACATGGAAACAAGATAAACATCAAACCATCACTATCAAAAGCATATAGAATTTTAGACATTTCCTCATGATCAAAATTATCATAACATGTACCATGCCACAACTCTAAACCGCTAATCAAGAGTATACCATGACAGAATAACAAAACCATCCTACAACCAAGAATCCACTTCATTTCCAAATGCTCCCACTGAACTGTGATACTGAGAAATACCATGGCATCATGATGCACATAATCAAAGCCAAATCTCATAATTAAATGCATTGAACCTTTCAATATCTAAACGAGAATTCATTGTAACAAACTTATTTTGCAAAATCAGCAATAACAAAAATAGTAAAAGCTCCCACTATAGCCAAAAAACCTCCAATCTTTTAAGAGAAAGGCGTTCCAATACTCTAACCAACCTCAGCTCTGATACCAAATGTTGAAAATTGAGGTGTTTATGTAGCTTAATACTTTGTAAAACTATTATACTTGTTGATCTAAATATGTATTCTTTGTTATAGATTCTTTATGGGTGATTATCTGATTAATTCATTTTATCATTTGTAGAATGCAGATAGAAGTTGTAGAAGAATTAGACAGGATATTAGAAGATACACAACATATACCGTGGAGAAACCCTTTCGGGAAAAAAATCCACCAAGAATCAATGTATTATTTAATCTCTAAAGTAGATTACAATAACTCCAATTCTTGCTTGAGAATGCTTCTTTTGCCTTCACCAAATCTTCTTCACAACTTGTAATAAAATTGTAACGCCCCGCCATGCAACCCTAGGGGAAGTTGCAATTTACTACACAAACAAACTATTTTTTTTTAATTTTTTATGAGAAGATGTTCCAACTCTTGGGTTAAGTTTTCTTCGTCGCAGATACGATAGGCTCTTGTGGCCAGATTTTTTATATCTGCGACGAAGAAAACTTAACCCAAGAGTTGGAACATCTTCGCCTGGTCTTTAGACTAAATGGTTACACCAATAAACAAATCTACAGAGCCCTCAACCATTCCAAGCGTTGTTTCTTCTCCTCTTTCTCTTCCAAATCCAACTCCTCTTCCCAACCTACCTGTATCCCCAGTGCTTCCTTGCCCTTTGTAGAAGGCATCTCACATAAAATCTCAAAAATCCTTCTTAAAAAAGGCCTGCGTTGTGCTTTCAAACCCCTCTCAACACTAAGAAACTGCATCCTGCCTCTCAAAGACCCAAAAAACATATATCAAAACTCAGGAGTCTACAAAGTGGTTTGCTCTTGTGGCACTCCGTACATTGGTGAAACGGGTCGCGTGTTCAACACAAGAATCAGAGAGCATGGTGCCGACATCAATCATGATCGTGTCTCAAAATCGGCCCTAGCCAAACACTCCTCTTCAACCAAACACCATATTTGTTTAGAAAACACTGAAATCCTGTTCGTTGAAGATAACTTCTGCAAGAGGAAACTCAAAGAAGCCTTTCAAATCATCAATCACCCCAACAACCTCAACCGCGATGAAGGGTGGAGTCTAAGCCTCTCCTGGAAGCCTCTTTTGTCGTTGCTTAAAAACTGCCATCCCCCTCGATCTTGACCCTCTCTCCCTAGATCTTAACTCCCTTGATCTTGCTCCCCCTCCCCCCCTCCCCCTTTTTTTTTCCCCTTCATCCCCTCTTCTGGCTCCGAGGTCGCTTGCCTTTGTTCGGTTCCTCCTTTTCTTCCTCTTTGCCCCTTCGTTTTCTTCCATCCTCTCCCCCTCCCCCATCTTGTACCTCGTGTCTTCTTATTCCTCCCCCTTGTCACCCGTTCTTTTAGGTTTGTGTTCGTCTTCTCTCGCTTGGTCCTCCTGTATTTGTGTTTTTTAAAGCTCTCTTTCTTTTAAATGTTTTTTCCTTTTTCCTTTTTTTTTTTGGTCCTTATTCATTCCTTAGTAATATAACTTCAATTCTAATACATTAATTTATTAAATACACATATATATTTTAATGGGTTCCAACACATTGATAGTTCGATTTACTTTTAAAATGTTTAATGTATTTAAATCATCTAAATAGACTAATTTTCTTAAAAAATTTCAAATAGATTAACATTTTTAAATTACTTAAAGAGATTAATATTTTTAAATCTATCTAAATCGATGTAACTATTTGAACTTAAAGAGATTAATATATTTTAATCATCGAAATAGATTAATAATTTTAAACTTTTCAAATAGATTAGCATATTTAAATTATTTATATAGATTTATAAAATGATTACATTTAAGAGATTAATACTATAAAATAGATTAATATTTTTTAGATTAATGTAATCATAAAATATAGTTATAAAATGATTACATTTAAATTACTTAAAGAGATTAATATATTTTAATCATCTAAATAGATTAATAATTTTAAACTTTTCAAATAGATTCGCATATTTAAATTATTTAAATAGATTAGCATATTTAAATTATTTAATCTATTATTTCTAAATCTCTCAAACCTTTTAATCCTTTTAAATATTAATCCATTTATTAATTTAAATAGATTAATCTATTTAAATTTAATCATCTATCTCATTAATTTTAATAGAATTATATAAATAGGAATATAACAAATCTCCCTAGAATTATCTAAATAGAAATATTAATTTATACTTTAATATTTTCATTTCTAATATATTATTTTATCAAATAGATTAAATAGATTGATCTATTTAAATTATTAAATTATTTAACAATTTAGATAGATCAATCTATCTAAACATATAATTCAAATGTAATCATACAATATAGTTAGAAATTGATTACATTTAAATTACTTAAAGAGATTAATATATTTTAATCATCTAAATAGATTAATAATTTTAAAATTTTCAAACAGATTAGCATATTTAAATTATTTAAACAGATTAGCATATTTAAATTATTTAAATAGATTAGCATATTCAATTTTTTTAAATAGATTTATATATTTAAATCACTCAAACTTTTTATTCTTTTTAAATATAGCAATCTATTTAAATTTAATCATCTTTCTAATTATTTTGAATAGAATTATATAAATAGGAATATAACAAATCTCCCTAGAATTATCTAAATCTTCTTATTAATTTTTTACTTTAATATTTTCATTTCTAATATATTAATTTATCAAATAGATTAAATAGATTGATCTATTTAAATTATTAAATTATTTAACAATTTAGATAGATCAATCCATCTAAACATATAATTCAAATGGAACTATCATTTTCCCATGCCTTGGTTCTCCCCTTTTATAATTATATGTTTAGATAGATCAATCTATTTAAATAGTTACATATCTTCATTCCTAATATATTAATTTATTAAATATATATATATATATATATATATTTTTAATATATTTCTACACATTGATAGTTCGATATACACTTAAAGAGATTAATATATTTTAATCATCTAAACAGATTAATAATTTTAAACTTCTCAAATAGATTACCATATTCAAATTATTTAAATAGATTAGCATATTTAAATTATTTAAATAGATTTATATATTTAAATCACTCAAACCTTTTAATCTTTTTAAATACAGCAATCCATTTATTAATTTAAATAGATTAATCTATTTAAATTTAATCATCTATCTAATTGATTTTAATAGAATTATAAAAATAGGAATATAACAAATCTCCCTAGAATTATCTAAATAGAAATATTAATTTATACTTTAATATTTTCATTTCTAATATATTAATTTATCAAATAGATTAAATAGATTGATCTATTTAAATTATTAAATTATTTAACAATTTAAATAGATCAATCTATCTAAACATATAATTCAAATAGATTAATTTATTGAAATATATCAACCTTTGTAATAATTTCAAATAGATTATCACTTACAAATCATTCAATATATGTTAATCTAGTTAAATTACTAATAGATTAATAATAGATTAATCTAGTCAAATTACTAAATAGATTGATACATTTAAATAGATTAATATATTAATATATCTTTTTGGTAATTTATTTCCTGTCATCTCTTGGACCTTGGGCCTTCTGGTACCTCTTTCATCTTTCTGCCTCTTTTTATACCTGTTGGGTCTGCAACAAACCACTTTCTTCTCCTTGAACTCTCTATCCTGATGATGGATCACGGAGTGTGATCCGAAACGTTGATCCAAAAAAGCTCACACAATCTAATCCAGAAATAGCTGCTCTCATCTTATGGATTGTGGAAATCTAATGACATTGACATCCATACATGTATATCAATACATGCATGTATATGTACATATGTATATAAGCATATACATATAATGATGATTTATATATGATAGCATGAAAATATGCATTCAGCTATTAAATGGTTTATTATTGTGATTGATGTTAATGAATATATACATATATACATATACATACACATATATATATATACACACAAATATATATAAGTTTATATTCTTTACTAAGTGCTTAAGTGAATGAAACCATATCGCTGATATGGTATAGTGCATATAAATGTAAGTATTAAAGCACTAAATAAACATGCACATATATGCATATTTAACCCGTGCCATGTATTATGAACTCAATGCATGAAATAGAGTATGAATCAAAACTTATGAATAGCAGTGTGTAAACATGTGCATGCTAAGTCAATATTCAAGTATTTATTGAGTCGACACTTTTGCAAAGTGTTGGGAGTAAAACGTAGACCAAGTTTGATGCTTTAAATGCTGAAACCAAAAATTAGAATTATTCTTCCAAGTGAAAACAAAAACAAAGTTAATAGGGAATGAGTTGATTTGGTGGCACCAAATTATGAATTTTCATAAACCAAATATAATTCTATAGCTACAAGTTGATTTGTTGTTAAGAATCATGTGCTTATATGAACCGGTCAAGCCATTACTGGCTCAATAAGAGGTTGATCTGTTGTTTAAATGAGCTAAGTAATTTCTTAAATCACTCCCGCCTTCTTCTTGAATGAGCTGAGTCAAATTCTATTGTTGAGAGGTGTCAACTTATATAGCTAACCTGTAGGCATCCTTGTCTCACATTTTTTTATAAGTAGGTGAGCTATTTCTCTCATTTGGATGCCATTCATTCTTGCTTACTACTATTTTTATATCTGAGCTATTCATTTGATGAGTTGAGAGGATTTGTGAAGTTAGAGTAAGAGAGGTATTGTGAGTTACTATTAGGAGAATCAGAGTATTAAGGGAAGCTTAGAAAGCTGATTCAGAAAGGAACAAAGTAGTGAATTGGTCTTTTAATTGGGAATTAAGCATTTATAGGCATGTGGTCTATTCTTTTTATGTTTTTCTATTTGAAAGACTAAATGTTATTGTTGTTTTTCATGAGAATTAGAGATTTTCTAGTATAGGGAAAGATTTCCATTTCTTTCTTGAAGTAAAGAGTCTACCTCCTCTTTGTCATTGTGATTGCAAGATGTTGTTTGTACATACTCCATATTAAGGAGTGATTGCGTACTCTAGTATTTAATATTAGGAAATGAATAAGCACTATTAGCTATGAAGTTATTTGTTGTAATTTGTTCGTGAAACCAAACTAGGGGTAGAACATGGGTTACTCATGGAAATATATAACCTTATGATAGGTTAGCTTATGTGTAGAAATGTACTTAAAGGATATGCTATAAACATAAGGGGAATAGGTTGTTCCTATGGTTACATATTACCTCATGAAGGGATTATCTACGCATAGTGTACAAATGATCTTGAGACAAATCAAACTAGGGAAGTGTATGTGATCTAGGATGAATTTTTTTATGAAACTTTGGCCAAAGTAGTGTAATGTGCCACTAGTTATGCTGTCAATTTCACTGTGTTCCTTTTATGCATGCTAGTCCATGATTTCCATACAAGATAGGATGTATACAAGCTCTAGTCATGTAGGGAAAAACATTGAGTTCAAATAGGCTAAATTTATGAGGTTATCAAACCAGCTCCTTCGTCAAAGGGTAGGGCCATCTTTCCCTATGTGGCAGATGTGCGGGGGATCACATAAGAGTCCATGGATGACATAAAAGCTCTTGAGTGATGCTTCTCCTCCATAGTTTGTAGCCAAGGTTTGGGAGAATCTTCCCGGATCAATGTACGTCTATTGCTGATATTACCGAAGGAAGCTTTGAAAAGCTACATATGTTTCATTTCTAATATATCTTTGGAAGCATGCAAATATCTTTATTATGAAAGAAAAAAATGTTTGGAAATATTGTTGTGTTATTAATGCTTATTAAATCTCTCTTTGAAAGAATTTTTTTATTGTATTGGGAAATGAACCTAGTTTATTCACTTGAAGGTAAAACTTAGAGATTTTATCTTTGTTGAACAATTGGCATGTTACACATGGTATCAAAGCTACCAAGTTTAACTATGGAACCTATGTGCTCACTATACCTTCTGTCTAACATTATCTAATGTTTGGAAATTATTGTGCTAGGATGGTGTGCCTCAGGTTAACTGCAAGAAGTCAGTAAATGGGAATGAGCTCTATTTGAAAGAAAAGAAGGAAAAAGAATCCATTGTTCATACAATAGAGGGAACCAACTATGAAAATTCTATCTGGTGAAGTGATACTGAGACCATCATTCATGCTCTTTCTTGAGTGAGTCAATTGAAGAGAAGGATGAGGGAGGAAGCTAACTTCAACTACTTACTAATTGGATTAAACTATGGATTGATATTGAAGATAAATTATCCTTGGCACTCTATGAAGATGGTACATACACTTAGATTGGTACTTTGGTAGTTTCCTCAGTTTATCCCTTAATTATCAATTTGGGAGTTGTAAACTTGTGAAGGGTGTTGCGGCAATCTACCTAAGGGATGAAACTAATGAACTAAGGGGGATGGATATATCTAGAAATTGAATTAATCCACACCTTTTAATCTAGAATTCAAAGAACACTTCTCAATTTTCAAATGAATTAAATCCTCTCTTTAATCACTACCTTCCTATTTCAATCCAACACATATACTCTAGAATTGTCAATTAAACCTTAATACTTAAAATCATTATTTTAGGATTACACACTCTTAGAATTAATGTCTCAAAATTACAAAATACTTTCAAACATTAACAATTAACAAAAAAATTAGCAACAGTGATAGAAAGAATATAATGCTAAGGATGTATTAAAATAGTGTGGGCAATAGGAGCTGAACAACTCGGGCAACAAGACCTGTGTATCTTGGTAGAAGGGTTTGGTAAAGTTGGGAAGACTATTTCAGTGTTTTGAAAATAGAATTCACTTCACCAGTTCACTGATACATGTCATCCTTATAGTCTATACTTATGCCAAGCATTAACAGTCTTTCCTAGGTAGAAATTACTTCACACTTTAACAAATACAACCATACCGATTGAAATTAATTCAATAACATATATGCAAGATTACTAATCTTAATTAAATAAAAAACATATGAAGTCACTGAGCAAATATAGATGATACCTCACACATAATAACAAAAAAAGAAATCCAAATGTTGGCTAAGGAGTGGGCCCTTTCTCCCAACCGGTTGAGTGGAGAAGAATGTTTATATCACACACAAATTTAGCACTTCAATAGTCTTATATTAATTTCAACTTCAGGATAAAAATTAAGATTTTTTCCATGCTTGAAAGAGAGCATACATATAAGTCTTGATACAAAACAAAATATTAAAATAGACATGTCCACCGATTACAAGTGTATAACTAGAATAACTCGATTGGTTTTGGAAAATAGTAACGTGGCCTATGGCCTACTATTTTCCAAACATTACAAAACTGACTAAATAACCTAATTACCAGACCATTAATTAAACAAAAACTAGAAGAAAATAACTAAATGGACCATGAGATCCTCTAAACAATCTCTATTGCACCTTCCTTCAACCTCCAAACACCCTTGATCACAATATCCACTGAAATTAGTACTCAAGATTAGTTAATTACCAAATGTTTTGCATCCCTCTATTCATATTAATTAACTTTAATATTTCACAAATATCATGGAAACTTAAGGGAAAAAGGAAAAAAGGTAAGCTAATATGGACACAAAACTAGGTGAATTCAAACTAAAATGGATGACAAAATGTAATTCATCATTTGCCCTAGCTGAAAACTTCACATGTCCTCATGCAAAAACTTACAAATCAAGCTGAATTATCTGTCAATCTTTGCACTGTTGCCATTATCTCCTTACGCCACTACTCCTTCAACTGCTAGATTACCTGTTGATGCTCAACCTTAGAGATATAGTCAGTTGAAATCCTTTGTTCCATTGTAGCCTTCAATTCACTGATTTTACCTTGGTGTTACTCTATAGTCATACATTCCTCTGCAATCTTGTCTTCCCATGAGGCCTTTAGATTGTTAATCACCTCTCAGTGTTCTTCCAGAGTTATATATCTTGCATGGTTGGGTTATGTCCCTAAATCAATTGTTCCAACTGATGTCTTAATTCCTTTATTTCTTCAGCCTGTTGCTAGTTCTTATTATAGACTTGCTACAATTGTGCTTGAAGGAGTTTCATTTGGGCTTCTAACCAACTTACTTTGTCCTATAAAGCCATGATTTCTTCTATAGAAAACTCTTATGTATGAGAGATTTCATTGGAATTATCCTCTGTCTCTTCTTTAGGTATGTTATGGCTAGGAGAAGTGTTGATTGTTGGATGTGGATCTAGTTCATCAAGACCATAATCATGGGAAGAAACACTAGTATCCTGAGTCACCAATTTTTTTTCACTTGTGGAGAATTGCTTCCCATTTCTTGTAAAGGCATCTCAGTGGAAATATTTTCCTATTTACTCATGTCACCCTCTTCTCACTAGTTGTGTGGACTAGCAGATATCTCTTCTTCTTGGTTATCTGACTCTTCTTGCTCTTTAGAGGTTTTAGGCTTAATTATGCTCTGCCTCATTTTATTTATATTTTATCATCTTTGTTCACAAATTTTCCTATATTTCCATTTCAAGTGACCGATAGCCACAATTTCCACATTAGGGCTTTGATTTATGGTGTAAGCAACAAAAGCCAATTGTTGCAAACTAGAAGTAGATTCTTTATACTTTCTCGTAAATCTAGTGTTATAAGGGGTTACCAGAGGCGAAGTACTAACACCAACAATGTAGTTGACCTTCCTAGTACAAACCCCCAATTTAACCTTTGTATCATTACTACCCCGTATTGATTTTTCTGATTGTAAACCCTTAAATTATTCACTAGGGTTTTCACTTCCATAGGTTTCTGTATCTTGATCTGACTACCCTAGGTTTTCATCAAATTCATCATCCTGGTCTTAAGAGGTTTCACTACCACCCTCGGTTTCATGGGTCATAGGCTTTGTTGGGGTTGAAGAATTAGAGGAAATGTCTTCTTTTGTGAATATGAACCAACTAACCAAAGGCACTGTTTGAGATAAACCCCTCATAACAAGCAACTTTATCAGACCATGGTGTGTTACAAAGTTATGGAGTTCTTTTTTTACATCTAGACTCATTCTCTTGATGGAATTGAAAAGATGATGTGGGAGATTAACCAAATCATTATGGTGCAAATGAGAGAGCAACCTGAAATTATGGGAAAAGACATAAGCATACCTTCCTTCTACCATAATATATTGAGTTATAATATTAGCTACGACAACCCAATGCACAGGAAGTGAAGACCACAGAGTGCCCTGCTTAGGAGTTTTATGTAACTTTTCGCCTTTTCTCAAGAACCGCTAGGATTGTAATTGAAGCTCGGTGGCCCTATTCACTGATGATAGAAAATATGCCTCTCCCATATTAGGTAACCCTGTTATCTTGGCTATAACTTGTGGAGTAATTCACAAGGAAACCCCCCTCACTTTCATGGAGTTGTTGGCACTGCTAAAGGCCATAGAAAATTCAAATGCGACTATATCATTATACTCACATAAACATTGAAAGAAAACATGGCATCTCACATTTTCAAAAAACTTGATACACTGTTGGGTCAGCTTTCACATGCTGCATATCTATTGGTTCTTGACGCTTATCGATACCACCACCCATGATGATGATGGTTAGTAGGAGGTGAAATGAAAATATTAACATTAGTGAAATGAAGTGTTTTTGGCGAGAGATCAAGGATGTACTTCATATAATGTTGTATTGACAAAAAAATAAGGTAGTTATCATAACATGGTACATTTCTTTATGACATGAGAGTAATTATGACTTGGCACGCCTACACCCCCAGCTAAGTGTATGACACCATCCTCGGGTCAGCATAATAAATGTAAAAAGATAAAAGAAAATCAATGTGAAATGAAAGGAATACAATACCTCTAGTAATGTTATCGTCGAGAGGATGTCGACGACATTGAAAACTAACAAGTGACGTAGAGAGTCAGAGGTCTAAGGAGGCTGAATCAACGAGCAACAACTGAAGAAAATTCGTGGAGGTATGTCAAGCTGGTAGTACCGGTGGAGAAGAGGTGAAATCAATATAACACATGTGTGCTAAAGTAGATCGAAGGAAATCAAGTCTGATGTGAAATGAAATAAATGAAAGGAAAGAACAAAGGAAAGATGGCGGAATGGGAAAAGAAAAGGACAAGGTGATATGATGAATGCATAAAAAAAGGAGTGATGTCTAGGGTGGTCAAAGTTGACATACACCAGCGGTCGCCACATGTGAAGCCATGAAGGAAAACTATCAGACATAAAAGGTAAGAACACCTGTGAAAAGAAAGTAGGATGCTGACGAGATAGGTGAAATGGAGGAAACATTGGATAAAGGAAAAAAGTGGCAGTGGAACCCACAGGTAAAGGGAACAAAATGAAAAGGTGTCAACATACCACAGGACAAACAATTGAATGAAAACAAAGAGCAAATGTCCATGTGGCAAAAAAGACACAGGAAAATGGGAAAAGTGAAATGGATACAAAGAACGAAGAAAGGGGTGAAGAAAATGGGTGAAAAAAAGGTGGTGGAAAGAGAATGAGTGAGCAGGTGGCTATGTGGAGGAGGACAAGTGGCAATGACAAAAGGTTAGAGAAACAACATCCTGTCATGTGACAGGTTGTCAACTAGAAAATACCACCTCCTACCATGGTGCAACACATTTTATTCTCTTTGTTGTTTTTTTCTTTATTTTCATTTTTTTTTACGATAATAGACTATTGGGATCTCGGTTTTCATCCGATCATCACTTAGAGGTGCCAGAGAAATAGTTTTCACCTCTAGGTTTATTACAATATTTTCTTTTTTTCTTTTAAAAAAAAATCATACATATATCTTTATGCAAAGGACGTGAGAGGAACAAGAGTCAGCTCCTCCATCATAGTACAAGAAAATGTTTCCTTCAAAAGGGGTCATTTGTAAAGCTTCAAATGATTCCCATTAACAAGAAGAGTCATGCATTCAAAATCCACAGTACATAGTCTAACAACACCGTTATTGTACATAGTTTGAATTTCATAAGGACCAAGCCAACGAATATGGAACTTCCCTTTGAAGTCTTGGAATCAAGAGTCATAAAGTAATACCCAATCCCCAAGTTGGAATGTTCGTGATTGAATGAAGTGGTCATGCCACTACACTCATTGCTTCTACACCACTTCTGCATTAAAACGGGCCTCCTGACGCATTTCATCTAAAGAATGGAGTTGAGAAAGTCTCTCTTTTTGTGCTTCACTGAGACTCATCCCAAGCTGAAGAGTGGTGCAGAGAGTCTTCACTTCAAATTCAATTGGAAAGAAAACCTTCTTTCCATAGACAAGCTCATACGGTGTTAGTCCTGTAGTTGTCTTCCAAGTTGTGCGATAGGCCCAAACTACTTTGGGAAGTCTTTCTACCCAGTCTTTCTTGAGCAATGCTACTGTCTTTGTGAGAATATTCTCCAATTCTCGGTTGGTTACTTCCACTTTCCCATTGGCCCATGGATGGTATGGAGAGGATTTATAATGCTTGATTTCATATTCTTGTACCAACACAACAATCAAGTCAGAGGTGAACTGTGCTCCCTGGTCTATGATAATTTCTTGAGGCACATCATACTTGGTAAAAATATTTGAATATAAGAAGTTAGCAACCTTAGTATCCCTAGCATGCTTTAAGGATACTACCTCTAGCCATTTAGTGACATAATCTATACAAACCAAAATGTATTCTTTAATCTAAGGAGGATTAATGGGCCCCACAAAATATAATCCTCATTTTTCAAATGCTTTTATGGATAACTGGGGGTGTAGAGGCATTTCATCAGAGCAGGTAGGATAACACATACATTGAAATTTATCACAATGTTGAACGTAATGCTTACAATCCTTATGGAGTGTAGGCTAATAGTAGCTGACAGTTAAGACCTTCTAGGTAGTCCTCTAAGTAGAAAAATGTCCTTCACAAGGTTCTGTATGGTATGCACAAAGTATGTCAAAGACATCGTCTTTGGGAACACACCGATGCATGATGTTGTCAAGGCCCCATTAGAGCAATCAATTGATCCACGTGTAATCACCTTTGATTCCAACCAAATTTTGGTGTTCCCTCAGGGATAAATGAGGTGGGAATCTACAAGTAACCAGGTAATTCACCATGTCAGCAAACCAATGACTCTTTAGAGAAATAGAAAAAAGGTGTTTATCTGGAAAAGTATCATCCACAGGAACTGGTTCATCATCACGCTGTAGTCTAGATAGAAAATCAACCACCACATTTTCTCATCCTAGTTTTTCAAGAATGGTAATGTCAAATTCCTACAAGAGAAGCAACCATTGGATCATACATCCTATAACAAATGGTTTTTAATAAAAAATATAATAACATAATGATTCGTATGTACAAAAACTTTGTATCCGGTGATATAGTGGAAAAAATTATTTATTGCATAAACTACAACCAAGAATTCCTTTTCAGTGATAGTATAGTTTACCTCAGCACCAGTAAAATTCTTTCTGATATAGTAGATAGAATAAAAGAAAGTGTCTTCTTTTTTTCCAAGCATGACTCCCATTGAATTATTTGATGCGTCGATATGTATATGGAATGGCAGCTCCCAAATAGGTCCTCATAGCACAGGTGTAGTTATAAGTTTACCTTTCATTTCCTTGAAGGCTTGTTGGTAGTTGGGTGTCCATGAGAGATTTGCATCTTTCCCTAGCAACACAAAGAGAGGTGAGGCAATCTTGCTAAATTTTTGGATAAACCTCTTGTAATAACTAGCATGTCCTAGAAAACTACTTACATCCTTCAGAGAGGTAGGCATAGGAAATTCTTGAATGATTTTTACCTTTTTAGGGTCCACTTCAATTCCTTTTACAGAGATATAATGGCCTAAAAAAATTCCTTTAGTCATTAAAATATGACATTTTCATGACTTAATGAAAGGTTAGTATCAATACATCATTTAAGCACTTTTTCAAGATTTTCCTTAGCTTCATCATATGTGTCACCATAAATAGTAAAGTCATCCATATACACTTCTACACAGTCATGAATTAAATTAGCAAAAATACTTAGAACAACTTGTTGGAGCAGGTGCATTACATAATCCGAAAGGTAAGACATTATAGGAAAATGTGCCCTAGGGGCAGGTAAACATAGTTTTTTCTTGGTCTTCTAGGGAAATACAAATTTGGTTATACCCAATGAATCCATCGAGAAAGGAAAAGAACTTCTTCCCACCTAGGGTGTCTAAAATTTGGTCAATGAAAGGAAGTGGGGAATGGTATTTCTTAGTGGCCTTGTTAAGGGCCCTATAGTGAACACATATTCACCATTTTCCATTCTTTTTAGGAACTACTACAAGCAAGGAAACCTATTGGCTATCTAATATCGGATAAATAAATCATACATTAAGCAACTTCTAAAGTTCCTCCTTAACTATTTCCCATAAGACTGGGTTTAACCTTCTCTGGGGTTGTCGCATAGGTCTACTCCCTTCTTCTATATAGATATGGTGTGTATAGGTAGTGGGATGAATAATTCTCATGTCTTGGTAATCCCAATCAAAGGCTTCTTTATTTGCACACAACATCTCAATAAGTTATTTTAATTGGGAGGCATTCAAATTGGGATTGATGTTAAGTGTTTTACCAAGCAAGATTTCAGTAACTTGGGACTGTACAAGGGTATCTACAACAATTAGTTGTAGATTAGACGAAGATGGGTTAGAACTCCCATATATCAAAAATGGATTGTATATACAAGTATGTGGCAATAATTGATGCAAAGTAATAAAATGCTGAATAGACTGTAAGCTACTAACTAATGAAAAGTTTCCAAATGGGCAATTATCACTTATGCCCATAGGAAAAATCATTGTCTCAAGAGCATTATCAACCAAATAATAATTCTACAAAAAATGATTAATAATAGTGTCTTCTAAAATATCTTCAAATTCCCTACTTTGATCTATTGTTAAAATAGGTAAAGACTTTTCAAAATCAATGTCGATCCATAATGGATCCTCTGTTTCCAACAATGGTTGAGCTATAGGGTACAATGTTAATTTCTTCATTTGCTCCCCATTCGATATCACCATGTTTCCAGACCTGCAATTAATGAAAGCATTAACAACAACTAACTAAGGTCTGCCTAGGATTAAGGGGTATCCCCCCAACTCAATCTTTGGTTGCAAAATCATGAAATTTGTCGGATACTCCCAAGATTCAATAGAAATAATGATATCTTCAATCATACCTTCTAGTTTTATAAGGGAGTGATCAACCATTTGCAAGACCGTTGGAGTAGGTCTAAGTCCTTGAAGGGCCAACATCTCCTTAGTCTCATTAGTCATTACATTTATAGCTACTACTAGATCCACAAGTGTATTTGGAATGGTGACATCACCAATACATACCTCAATCATTGGACTTCCTGGATCTGCATACTTAGGAACGAAGATTCTCCCCAACATCAAGTCTGCAAGTTGTCCAATGACTTGGAATGTCTTGGGGTCCTACTTATTTGTTGTTTCCTCCCACAAAGTTCTTTGATTGCTTTAGTGTACACTGGAACATCTCAAATAGCCTACAACAAAGGAATTTTAATGTTAACATTACGTAATTCATTCATAAAATCAAAATCAAGTTGAGAAGTTTCTTGCTATGTTGGTCACTCTTGCAACCTATCTAAAAATGGAGGATTTGGTTTCTCTTCCTCTGGCTCAACTGGAGAATCTTCTATTTTATGATGGTTGTCCCTTGGAGGTTCTTACCTAACCTTAGGTGTACACCGTCAATCTCTAATGCATTGATAGGGTAAGTCGAGAATCCTGCCACTTCATTATTATAGATCGGTTGCACCACCTTATTATTTATGATTTGGTGATGGTTGTTCGAGAATTGACATGGATTTTGGAGGTTGAGTTGAGCTAGATGGTTGATTAGATGATGGGATAGGTGGTAAGAGTTGTTGGGATTGTTGATATGGATTTATTGTTGGAGGTGGTGGATATGGAGGGAATGATTGATATTGTGGGTAAGGTGGTGGTGGTGCTCGCCATGCTTGCCATGATTGTGGAGCAGGTGGGTATTTTTGTGACCATTGGGGGTAGCATGGAGGTTGCTACCAACCTCCATACCATCTAGGTTGGTTTGGGAAATAATTCTATTGAAAAGGATTTTGGGGTGCGACTTGATAATCGGTTGGGGGTATTGATATTGGTTGCCAAGGTCTTCGATGGGATATAAAGTAAACAGGTTCATCTATGTATTCTACCTCGGTCATCCCTATAGGAAGAGGTTTTAAAGTAGTGTCCCTACTTTCTTCCTCTAAAGAAGATATCTTGTTCTACTATATGGACACTCTTCACCACTATGCCTCTTTTGGAAAATAGGACAAAAGATAGCTAAGGATTTTTCAGCCGCCTCCTGCTTCCTTCGTGTATACAAAGTGTCTATTTGTTTACAATATATGATTTAATAAATAATTCTTGAGGTCTTCAAGTAGATTACCTATCTCACTCTTTGTTATACCTGTTGTATTTCTTGAGGAAGAGAACTTACATAATTCCTCCCCGAAGGTTGAGACCTCGAGTAATTCCTGCAAATGTCACAAATATCGTCAAAGCTAAATTTAGATACATTACCTTTACCTATTAAATTTAGGGCATCCATAGTATCATCCCTTATTCCCCTAAGAAACAACATTTTAATGGTATCAAGAGTTAGCCCTAGTTGTCATGATCATTGAAAAATGAACATGAAGCATTTGAGATAATCTTCCATGGACTTGTCTTCTTTTTGTGTCATACATAACATTTCATCCCAAACCTCTTTTGTTTTACAATTCTCTTGGTATTTAGTCAAAAAATAATTCCTTCATGACTTCCCATGTTCTGATATTCTTGAGGTTCATGAACCAATGCAATGTTTCATCCTTTAATGTGGCTAGGAACAATTTGAGCTTCTACGCATTGCTCTGATAATTATAGCTGTAGCACAACACATCAAACTCAAATAAGAAAATATCATGATCCTCAATAGAAAGACCACGAAAAATAGGAAAAGAAGAATGAGGAATGTTTTTCATAGGCACATCTTCTTCAGGATGTGCAATTGGAAACTTGAAGGTGACCGGATTATTGTTGGCCAATGCTCTCTCATTATTATTATTATTGTTGTTTTTGATGTTGTTGTTGTTGAGATCAACCATGACTTGAGATTCCCAAGGAGTGAAGAATGTTTTGAATGGATTTTGATTTCCTAAGGATGGAAAGGCCTTAGACTCATAATATTTTTGAAATAACTTTGCTACCCTCTTTGGTAATTCTTTGGAAGACTCTAGATGGATACCAAAAGGGGTTTCAACAATGGTAGAATCAATAACACACTTCTCGATATTTGGTTCAGGTAACTCTTTCTTAGGCGATGTATGCATAACTAATGGTTGTAATTTGGCTTTCAAATTTTCTTGTTGTGAGATGCCTCCCTTTATTAATAATTTTGATTTGTTTTCTAATTTTTTTGATTGTGTACTATTCCCCTTATCCTTTTTAACAAATATCCCTCTACTATCCCTACTATGATTCATGTACCTATATGACTTACAACAAAGAAAAATAAGGGTAGTTATCCAAATGAGGTCGACTGTCGCATATAATTTCTCCTTAGCACAATGCTCCTAAATTAGTCCACTAGGCTGACAGGCCTTTAACACCATTCCCCAACAATGACGCCAAAATGATTGTATTAAACTATGGATTGATATTGAAGATAAATTATCCTTGGAACTCTATGAGTTGGTTCATACACTTAGATTGGTCCTTGGGTATTCTATGGTAGTTTCCTCAGTTTATCCCTTAATTATCAATTCGGGAGTCGTAAACTTGTGAAGGATTTTGCGGCAATCTACCTAAGGGATAAAACTAATGAACTAAGGGGGGATAAATGCATCTAGAAATTTAATTAATTCACACCTTTTAATCTAGAATTCAAATCACACTTCTCAGTTTTCAAATGAATTAAATCCTCTTTAATCACTACCTTCCTATTTCAATCCAACACATATACTCTAGAATTATCAATTAAACCTTAGTACTTAAAATCAATATATTGGGATTACACACTCTTAGAATTAATGTCTCAAAATTAAAAAATAATTTCAAACATTAATAAAAAACATTAGAAACAATGATAGAAAGAATATAATGCTAAGGATGTATTAAAATAGTGCAGGCGACAGGAGCTGAACAACCAAGGCAACAAGACCTGTGTATCTTAGCGGTAGAGTCTGGTAAAGTTGGGCAGACTATTTTGGTGTTTTGAAAATTGAATGTAGTTCACCAGTTCACTGATACATGTAATCCTTGTAGTCTGTAATTGTGCAAAGCATTAACAATCTTTCCCAAGTAGAAATTACTTCACACTTTAACGAATACAACCATACTGATTGAAATTAATTCAATAACATATATGCAGGATTACTAATCTTAATTAAATTACAAACATATGAAATCACTGAGAAAATATAGACGATACCTCACACACAATAAAAAAAGGAAATCCAAACCAAGTGGAGAAGAATGTTTATATCACATGCAGATTCAACACTTCAACAGTCTTATATTAATTTCAACTTCAGGATAAAAATTAAGATTGTTTCATGCTCGAAAGAGAGCATATATATAAGTCTTGATATAGAACAAAATATTAAAATATACATGTCCACCGATTATAAGTGTATAACCAGAATAACTTGACCAGTTTTGGAAAATAGTAATGTGGCCTATGACCTACTATTTTCCAAACATTCCAAAACTGACTAACCAACCTAATTATTAGACCATTAATTAAACAAAAACTAGAAGAAAATAAAAGGACCAGGAGATCTTCCAAGCAGTCTCTATTACACATTCCTTCAACCTCCAAACACCCCTATTCACAATATCCATCAAAATTAGTACTCAAGATCGATTAATTACCAAACATTTTGCATCCCTCTATTCATATTAATTAACTTTAATCTTTCATAAATATCATGGAAACTTAAGGGAAAAAGGAAAAAGGTAAGCTTAATATGGACACAAAACTAGGTGAATTCAAACTAAAATGGATGACAAAATGTAACTCATCACTTACCTTCAGTCTCACCAACAAAGTTTGACTCTTTGTCACTTTCCAGGGATATGCCCTCAGAATGTAGCGTCAATCTTGCATTAATATTTAGGGACCCTAGAGTACTTTATCTATCGGAAGTGATTGTAATTTCCTCAAGTAATGAATCTGAAGGATATGTTCCTCGTATTTATTTATCATAAGATAGATTTGAAGGATACTACCCCTTTTGGGATAGGGAAGATCGATTGAGAGAAAAAAAATCTGAGGGGTATACCCCATTGAGTTATGTATCTGGGAGTGAGTCTGAAGGGTACTCTCCCCTCGACTATTTGAATAGTCAATCTATGTAAATGGAAAGGATATTAAGATCTTATGAATAAATAAAAGTTATATGTTTATCAAAGATTGTGTTGAAACTTATGATAAATTTATTTTATGTGCGAATGAATGCTCATTTAATGCTTTCCATAAGTTGTGTGAACATAATAGAATCTAATAAAGATGAAACCTTCAGGTGTAACCCTTTTTCTTACAAAGGATAGTGAGAAAAAAGACTAATCCTAGAAGCCAAGAAGTCAGACAAGGTCTTGAGAGTGCTGAAGCCAAATTGGATCAAATACTGGCTATTATTCATGAGACCAATGCAAGGTTGGGAAATTTGGAGAAAGAAGTAAGGGAGAAAGATAGAGTGGAACAAGAGGTTCCAAGTAACGAAGAAGTCCCCATCAATGAAAATGAGGGGGAAAATTCTCATGATCATACTCAGAACCAAGAACAAGAGGATGATAATTTTCACTTTCAATCTGAAGGATCTAGTAAGAAGCGTTTGGCAACCAAAATTTCTAGGGACATGAGAAAAATAACCCCAACTAAATTTGAAGGGAGTACCAACGGGGAAGAAGTTGAGGCTTGGCTAATACAAATGGAAAAATATTTTGAGATAAGGAACTACTTAGAAGTTACCAAGGCTATTTGGGGAGCCTATCAGTTAGCAGGAGAAGCCTCTAATTGGTGGATGAACAAGAAAATGGAACTCGGAATCAATTCTTTAAAACTGACTTGGAATGAGTTTGTGGATATATTTTAGAAAAGGTGGTTACCCCAACTCTTCTTCAATAAAAAACGTATAGATTTCCAAAACATTAAGCAATGGGACATGTCAGTCAATGAGTACTAGGAAAGGTTTACTCTTCTATTGAGGTACGTTCCTATGTACCAAAAATATGAGCATTTCCATATCAGGAAATTTATCATGGGGATTAATGGACAGATAGGCAGAGAAGTGGATGTGCATGGACCATCTACCATGGACCTAGTCTATGAAAAAGCTATGAAGTAGGAGTAGAAGCTCAAGGCCATCTCCATCTACAGGGAGAGTAGAAATTGTAAGAAGTTTGGGGGAATTCAAAGTAACCAAACTCCAAAGAAGAATAATGGAGTGCAAGATTTTCAAAAGCAAGGAGATAGGGGATCTCGTAGTAATTGGAGTGAATCAAGGAAGGATCACAAGGGAAATAATAACACCAACAACCCCAACAACACTGGAAGAAATTCTAATAGATCTAATGGGTCCACAGAAAGGAAAGGACCAACAACTAGATGTTTTAATTATGGAAGAAATCATTATCCTATTTATTGTCCCAATAAATTTGTAGGGACACAACCACATGGAAATCCTCTTCCACCCCAACAAGCTGATTTTCAACAAAAGATCCATGCTACTTTAGATAATCATCAAGCGGACTATCAAATTACTCCAATGGAAACTCCAGGTATTTTATTTGGTATATACCCATTTCTATACTTATTGATATTGGAGCAACTGAAAAATTTATTTCACCTAGAATAGAAAATCAAATATCTAAGAAAGCTAGTTACATGGAAAAATCTTAGGATGTTAAATATGCAAATCAAACAAGAGCAACAATGGAGTAATGCTTATTCAAAGCTAAGGTTGAACTTAATAGTTTCTCTACTGAGGTGAACCTATATGTAGCTCCCTTGGGATCATATTAGGTTATCCTAGGAATGAATTGGATTTGGAAGCATAGAGCCAAAGTATATTGTCACGCCAAAACTATATAGTGCTTAGACAATCTAGGAAACTAGGTAATGTTGCAAGGGACACCCAGGGAAATCAAGTCACATCAAATCTTCGCAGTGCAATTACATAGGTCCAGGAAGAAAGGATGCAAGATCTATGCAGTAAAGATGGAAAAGATAGAGGAATACAAGGAATCTATTCCTCAAGTCAATCAAGATGTAGAGGAAGGTGAAATGATGGAAACTGGAGAAACGAACATGGAAAAATATCCTATCCTTCAAAAGTTTGCAAATGTATTTCCAGAGGAGTTACCTGGATTACTGCCTAAAAGGATATTTGATTTCTCCATTGACCTTATACTAGGATCGAAACCTGTTTCCAAAGTGCCTTATTGGATGACAATAATAGAGTTAATGGAGCTTAAGGAACAACTAGAAGAGTTGATATCCAAAGGATTGATAAGACCCAATGTTTCACCCTGGGGAGTACTAGCGATCTTCATAAAGAATAAGGATGGTACACTGCAGTTGTGCATAGATTATCAGATGCTTAATAAATCTACGATAAAGAACAAGTATCCATTGCCACACATTGATGATCTCTTTGATCAACTACGGGAAGCAGCTATATTTTTAAAAAATTATCTACAATCAAGATACCACCAATTGAAAATCAAGGATGAAGATATTTTCAAAATTGCTTTTAGGACCAGATATGGGTATTATGAGTTTATAGTCCTACCATTCAGAATTACTAATGCACCTGCTACATTCATGAACCTAATGAACAACATATTTAGAGATTGTCTAGATAAGTTTTCTTGGATGACATTCAAATTTATTCCAATAATGAGGAGGGCCATTGCAAACATCTGGAGATAGTTCTTTAGTGGTTAAGAGAGCATTAGTTATACATGTAATTTTCTAAGTGTATGTTCTTTCAAGAGAAAGTGCAATACTTAGGTCATGTGATCTTGGTTGAAGGAATTTTAGTGGATCCAGCTAAGATAAAGGCAGTAATAGATTGGATGGTACCTAAGAATGTACCTGAGGTCAGGAGTTTTATGGGTTTAGCTAGATATTCTTGGAATTTTTTGGTAAAGTTTTCTAGCATATCCTTTCCTATTACTTCATTGTAGAGGAAAGGTAAAAATTTTGAGTGGACAAAAAATGCCAAGTAGCATTTGACCTACTAAAGGAGAAGTTGACGATTGCTCTAATTTTGAAAGTACCAGATCTTGAAGGAAACTTCACTGTCATCACAAATGCATCAGGTGAAGGCTTGGGAGGAGTCTTGATGCAAGAAGGGAAAGTTATAGCTTATGAATCAAGAAATTTGAATCCTTACGAGAAAAATCAAGAAATTTGAATCCTTACGAGAAAAATCATGCATCGCATGATTTAGAGCTAGCAACAATTGTCCACGCATTGTAGATGTGGAGGCACTATTTGTTAGGAAAGCCTTTTGAGTTAAAAGCTGATCATCACGGTTGGAAGTATCTCTTCACCCAACCTAATCTAAATACATGACAAAGAAGATGGTTGGAGTTGATATTAGATTATGAATTCAATATCAACTACATGAAAGCAAAGGAAAATCAGGTTGCAAATTCCTTGAGTCAAAGGTGACATATTTCCTCAATTGTCACAATTCAAACCGACTTTAAAAGTCAAGTGTTGCAAAAATGCAAGGATGACGAGTACTATGAGATAGTTAAGCAGTCACTCACGAAAGATCCACAAGATGCAATGTACGAGGGATATTACTTTGAACCTAATGGATTGCTAAGGTTTAAAGGAAGAATATATGTGCCAAACTCTGAAGAGTTACAAAATATTGTGTGAAAGAAGTCCACAAAGCACCATACTCTCGATATCCTGGAGTGACAAAAATGTTGGCTAATGTAAAGCTATTATATTTTTGGAAAGGGATGAAGGGAGATGTTGTAAGATTTGTGGCTAGATACCTTGAATGCCAAAGAGTGAAGGCTAAACATCATCACCCTGTGGAACTATTGTATCCACATTATGTTCTCAAAAGTAAATAGCAAGTCATTAGTATGGACTTTGTGCAAAGATTACCCATGTCAAGGAATCAACACAATGCCATTCTTGTGATAGTGGACAAGTTTACAAAGGTAGCACATTTCATACCCGGGAATTTGACGGATGGAGCTCCTGTTATAGCTCGCAAATTTATTCAAGAAGTGTTTATGTTGCATGGTATTCCTAAGAAAATTATCTCGGATAGGGATGCATGTGTGACTTCTAGGTTTTGGAAAACCTTATTTTCTGCACTTGGAACTCAGCTAAATATAAGTTCAGCATATCATTTGGAAATGAATGGTCAAACAAAAAGAGTAAAACAAGTATTAGAAGACCTATTGCGAATGTATTGCATGGATTGGTAATACAAGTGGGAAGATTATTTACCTTTGGTGGAATTTGCTTACAATAATTCCTACCATTCTGCAATTAAGATGTCTCCTTTAGAAGCATTGTATGGATGAAAGTGTCAAACCCCTATAAGTTGGGATAAAATTGAGGATAGGGTGAGTCTTAGGCCTGAGATATCAAAAATGGAGGAAAAAGTTAAGGCTATTAAGAAAAGACTAGCTGAATCCAATAATAGGCAAAAAAGCTATGCTAATTCTAAAAAGGTACCTAGGAACTTTGTTGTAGGTGAGAAAGTGTTGTTAAGAGTTAAGCCTCATAACAGTGCTATCAAGTTTGGAAATTCATCCAAACTAGCCCCGTGCTATATAGATACTTTTGAGGTCCTTGAGGAAGTAAATCCTTTTGCTTACCGAATTGCATTTTCACCAACTCTTGCTTGAATGCATAATATCTTTCATGTCTCATACCTAAAGAAGTATATACGAAGTGATAATCATGTAATCGACTGGAATGCTTTAAAAATATAGGATTCTAGAGTGGTAACCATCGATCCACTTAGGGTACTTAGAATGCATAAGCTTCACTTGCGTAATAGGAAAGTTCTACAGTGCAAAATCCAATGGGACCAGTATGCAAAAGATTCTGCCACTTGGGAAGACTATGCAGAAATTGAGTAGAAGTTTCCACATGTCTTACATGCTTTTTTAGTGCTTGAAAAAAATGCTGTGTTCATATTGATTATTCTATGTTGCTACATAAAATCATCAGGGATGATGATTCACAAGGGGGGGAATATGTTACACCTCATCATGTGTTTACCTATTTACTATTACTATGATTGGTTAAAATATTGAATATATGAATGTGTTTGTAATTTTGACTAGAAATCATGTGCATGCAATTTTTTTGATTGTATCATTTGGAAAGAAATGAATGAATGTTAACTTGATTAATGTTATATTGAAATAGAAATGTGGAAAGGGTGTTTATTGAATTTGATATTTCAATGATGATTTATATAATGTAAAATGATGGTATTGTGAACATCTAGCTACTATTATGAATGTGTTGAGTTGGATGCAGATGCAAGGATCAAGCCTCCAGAAGGAGGGGAAGTATCACTCAAGAGAGGGATTTGGTTTGGAAACCCTTAACAAAGCCTAAAATGAACTCTCACACACTCACATATAGAATGGTTTAGTCAAGTCATAGTTTCAGATATTGGTAAGTCAATCCATAACATTATTTGTTCATGTGATAGGTAGGTTGTGATCTCGTTTGAGAGTGTTTAGATTTGTGTTAAGTGCTTAGTTGGTGAAAGCTCTTTTCTTATATGTTCTTGATATAATCGATTAGAAATATATACATAGGACGTATGTATGTGTATACATATACATATCGATGATACACCCATGTGCACGAGTTAATACATACATGAGTATACAAAGGTAGACATATCTCTGCATGCTCATGGACAAATTTCTCATGGACATGAGGGTATCATATGGAAAAATAGACATATATATGTATATGGATATATACATCAAATGTATATGTGACTATCGATAGGTTGTCCAATATATGTGGATGATTGTATATATACGATATATATGTATATACACATATATACACATATTGACATACGTGTAAGTAATTGACGTAATGGAACGTCCATACATGCATATCAATACATGTATGTATATGTACATATGTATGTAAGTATATACATATAATGATGTTTTATGTATGATAGCATGAAAATATGCATTCAAATATTAAATGTTTATTATTTCGATTGATGTTAATGAATATATATATACATATACATATATAATATATATACAAATATACATATACATATATAATATATATACAAATATACATATAAGTTTATATTATTTATTAAGCACTCAAGTGAATGAAACCATAGTGCTGATATGGTATAGCGCATATAAATGTAAGTATTAAAGAACTAAATAAACATGTGCATATACACATATTTAACCTCTTCCATGTATTATGAACTCAATGCATGAAATAGAGTATGAATCAAAGGTTATGAACAACAGTGTGTAAACACGTGCATGTCTAAATGATGATGTGGTAGGATATCTCCCTCATATATGGATATGTTCTCATATTCTCCTACTTTTGGTAGGAATCTTGATTTTATCAAGGTTCTAAAAGTTTCCCATTTGATAATAGTGTGCTTATGTGTGTTATACCAGCATGCGACCGTGCAGGTAATGGTCTATGATAAAATATCAAGTTTAAGGTTTTCATTTAGAAAAAATGTTCTATTGCTAGTAAGTCTCCCACTCTAAAATATTTAGGTAACTTGATGTTTGAAATTCCATGTGAAATGTGATTGACCTAATGGGAAAATTTATTTTATTCCTTATCATCATTCTTTGTATTTGCACCAATATCATGCGGTATTTTTTTTATGGATGGTTCTTCCACCGATGTCTTCCTTACCATAAATATCCTTCTAGAGTGAAAGATCCTATGAGAATATACTTTCATTTCATCTTGTAGCCATGCTTCTAGGATAGTCTCTCTATCTATACTTCCATTAGTTTCACTTATCTCCAATTCCCCTTCTAAGTTGGGTTCTTCCCAAATTTTAGTTGTAGGCAATTTAGTTATGGTGTTCAACCTTTGGTCATCAACATCATATTCCTATGCATTTACCTCTTCTTTATAGTTTTCATCTTGATTCTTCTCTAAGGGGATGTGTACTATTCTCCTATCATCCACAAATGAAATTTCTTCTTTCCTCACGTTTATTACTCCGAGTGAGTCCACAAACCTTAGTCTTAAGAGTGAATCAAATGAATCAAATGTTTTTTGGATTGTGACTACTTCAAAATCTATAACTTTTTTTACTCCTTTGAAATTTACTTTCACCTGTCTCCAAGTACCTAAGTTTTTCATTCTGGAACCATTTTCCAGACTAATGTTGTATGGAGTAGGTTCTAGTGTGGATCTTCCTATATTTTCCCATATCCTTTTTGGGATCAGATTTACATCTACCCAGAATTAACTATTACCCTAGAGATGTACCAGTTATGAATCTAGAGGTTAATCATGATAGGCCTAGTTTTCTAGTGCTTCCCTACTATCCTAACTTGCATAATGGATTTCTTATTATAGTATTTAGTAATTTTTTTTAATTTAGTGAGGAGGTCATGTTGTCCTACCATTTGTGCCAATTGTTTCAATATTCTTACTTCTTGTTCTGAGAAATAACCATTCTACTTTTTTTCCTTTCCTTGTTCCTTTTCAATGATTTGCCTAGCCTGTTCTAGGATTTGATCATGTTTTTGTTTGATGGGGTGAAAATTTTCTTCCCCTTTGGGATTTCTTCTTCTAGTGGTACCGCTTCTTGTCTTCTGGTATTGGTACCTTGTCTAGTGACTATTTTCATTTTTCCCTTTTCTTTTATTCTAGGCCCTTTATGGTACTCATCTCCTATACTACTTTCTTTTGTAGTGCATCCTTCATCCCTTCCTTCCTTGTGACATCTCCTTATTTCCTCTTTTGGGTTCTTGGTTACCTTCCATAGGAGTCTTGCTCCTTTATTTGTATTGGAGTTTTGTGGATCTTCATTTTGGGTTTGTGGTGTTGTACTTTTATATATTGATGTGCTTTATCACAACTGAAGGCATTATGATCTTGTTGTCCATAGAATCTATATTTTTTTCTTTCATCCCAACATTCAATTGTAAAGTGTCTTGATTTGTCACAATTGAAGCATGTAGCATCTGCTTTCCTTCCTCTTCCTCAACCTCAATCTCTTCCTCCATGGAATAGACTATTGTTGTTGTATGGTTTCGGGTTTTGAGTATTGTTTGCATTCCCTTGGTTCTACTGCCATGGTGGTACTTTGTATCTAGTATCCAGTGCATATAGTTTTCTTTCTACTAGTCCTTTTAAATATGTCAATGTATGATGGTCTTCATTTATTACTATGGTGGAGTCTTTGCTTACTCAAAATATTTGTGATGAACATTATTCAATATCATGGCCATCCTACTCCCCAGAGACTCCATAGTAGATTGAATTCGCCTTCTTGGGTTTTATCCAGAGGTATACCCATAACACATTTGATTTCTTTTTCCCTATTTATTTGGGATATTCATTTCTATCATGACCTAATTTTCTACAGTAGGTACACTGTATGTTAGGCTTGGGTTTATATATGTCTCTTTTGGCCATAATGTCATGTTGGAGTCTTAATTGTTCTACACCAAGTCTATGTTTCTCCAATTCTTTGTTTTCTCTTTATTTATCTTGTTTGTGCCATGATTGGTTTTCAATCCTATAGGTGAATGCAAATAATTTCAGATATGTGTTGAAATGTCATCCATCAAGTGCTATTCTTATTTCTGGTAGGACTCTAGAGATAAATCACTCGATCTTTTGCTTGTCGCTTAGAGGTTCTTCCAGACATCTAGTAACCTCTTTAATTTTTTTTTTGAATTCTTTGATTGATTCATCCTCCTATTGCATTAGTTCCTGGAGTTTACTTACTCCCTTTGTAGGTAATTTCAGTGTGGTAAAATTTTCTTAGAAATCCTGCTTCACTATTTCCCAATATTTATTATGGTTTGGGTAGTTATTCTGATACCACTGTAATGTTTCTCCTTAGATGGATACAACAAAGTAAAATAGTTTAATGCCATATCTTGATAGGTGTTGTCTCTACCATATAGACTCTAGAATGAATACATGTTCAGTCACTTCATTTGTATCCTATCCAAATATGGGAAATTTCATGGTATTATTCATGATTGATTCTTATTTCGAATCACTATATGTGTATCCTATATCAAATTATTGTTCTCTTGATCTATCTATATTTTTTCCCCTAAATTTTGTTCTACTTCTTCAGTTGAAACTCTCCTTGCTTTTATCGGCATTAGGGGTGACTCCTGGTCCAAGGTTTGTATCTGTTCAAAGTTTTTGTTCATTCTTGAAGGTGTTCATTTATTTGTTAGTGTCATTTGGTTATTGGATGGTGTCATTCTATTATAGGGTGTTAACTTCATATAATTCTCCTAATTAGGTACTACATCTTCACTTCTTATCTTTGATACACTTGTGGTTACTAATTTATCCAAGTAATTGTTGTCAAATGTTGTATTGCAAAGTTTGTGTACCAGATTTTCTAGTGGTGACCACTCCTTATTTATCTTATTTATGGGAGGTGTCATGATTCTTATTACCACTTGTTCCATTTCCTTTCTGGAGTTTCCATTGTCTTCAATTTATTCTTCTATGTTTTGAATGATTTGGTCCATTTTGTTTAGGCTAGAATCTAAGTGTAAAATTTATTCTCTCTCCTCTTTGGAAACTCCCATAATGATGCACTCTTCTTCTTCTTCTTCTTCTTCTTTGGAAGCGCCCACATTGGCATGCTCAACAACACCCTCAATGAATGTGCTCACTCTATTTATTATGGTTTTCTTTCGTAACCTCTAGGTTTTGTTCCTTAGCCCTTTTGTCTACCTCTTCCATTCTTTTGCGGTATCTTTCCTATCTTTCCTGAATCTATTTTAACCTTCTTTATTATGTATTCATCTCCATCCCTAACTTAATAATTTCAAGTATCTCTCTTTTTATTTTATTATCTTCTACTCCCATGTGTTTTCCAGGTCCATACTTCCATTAGTCTCTATGTATATATATCTTATTAGTTGAAAGAAAATTTTGAACAAATACATCTTTTCAAGAATATTTTTAGATTCTACCCTTTTCCATTCATCATCCCCTAATGGTCTACTCCCTCTCAAAGATGTGGCCCTTAAGGTCTGATAAATTTTTTGCTAACTTTTTTTTTTTCTTTTTTTATGCTTTATACTTTCTTTATTGTTCTCTCCAGGGTCCCGACAACGAAACCAATGTTAGCAAGAAGAATGAGGAAATACAGTTCAAAGATCTATATCCTAGGATCTCTTGTGTAGTCATTTTATACCTTGGAGGATACATTACGAGAAACAAGTATTTGTTGTAAGGAACTTAGATAAATAGATGGAGCTTTACTAGTTAACAACAAAAGAATAATCCATTCATCCATAACAAAGATGTAAATAACTCCTTACATCTCCTTATATTATATTATAATATATATAAAAGGCAAGTTTTAGTCTCTTCTCATAAATGTATTCTTATGTACATTCATATATCTATCCTTATACTTATCCCTTTCTCTCTATCTCTTTTCCTCTCTCACTCTACTTGCACATATTATTTACATTGCATATATATGTGCATTCCCATGAAGGGACATGTATCCTAGTTATAACTAATGTGATTTCTATCTTATGCAGACCTTTTGTGATAACTTGTGGTAGGATGTATTATGGACCTTGACTTGCTAACACCCACTTTATCTAATCTTTCAAAATACCACCATACAACATTTATCAACCGTCTTGTCATGCATGTTTTGGACCATATTTTTTGGAGTGTTTATTATTTTTAATTAACCTTTTAATATTTCTTTTCCCAATATATCTTCTCTTTCTCTACTAATTCTTCCCCTTTGATCAATGACAATGAAATGCTTGTATAGAATATGCCTCGATTGATCTTATCTTAAATTGTCTTCTCTATGGAGCTAAAGTATAATACATTGGTTAGCTCCCCTTGAACTCATATACATCCTTATGGACTTAGTGATATATCTTGTGCATGAGGCACAAGCATAGATTCCTCCTTCTTCTTATCATCTTGCTCTTGTTTCCTTCTCCATAATTTTGTAGATTTTTTTTTGTGCTTATTCATAGCTTCCACTTTCTTGTTCTACTTATGGTATTCCATAAAGTCACTTCTACACAATCATGCCATATACCCATAGATGTTGCACTTGTTTATAGATTTATAGCTTCTTCTTGAGAACTCATAAGCATCTTTACTCCATCCATCATTTCTCGCTTGTGTTTTACAATCTCTTGCCTTATGACCAAAATGGTTTCATTTATAACATATGATGTCATCCTTTCTATTTGGAAACCCATAAGAACTTCTATTCTTGATCCAACCACTATTTCTTGCATGTGTCTAATAATCTATTGCTTTGTGATAAAGTTATTACATGAATAACAATAACCATAAAATGAATGTTAAGACTTGTTCATTTGTGCTTGCCTTAGAGGAAATGATCTTGTGAACTCCTTGTTGTCTCTAAGAGGAACATTAGATTGTTCTGGGACATTGTTTTCCTTCCTCTTATTAATCATTGAGTCTTTTAGAACATTTGCATAACCTTTTGGTTTTTCTTCATTACCCTTCTTTTGTTGCTCATTTGAAGGTTGATCTTCCTCTACAATACGACCAAGACTTGTCTTTATGCATGATGAATTTTGTCCATCTATAATATCATCCATGATTTTGTTTGCTCTGATTTTTTCCTCAAGTAACTAATTTTAGATTCGTACTTCTCCCAATCTTCTTCTTTCATCTTGAATTGAATTCTTACTTCTTCTTGATCCTCTTTGCTTCTTCGATCTTAGATCATCCTTTCTACTTCTCGAAGGGCTTGTGACACTTTCACCTTGGATTCAATTTATTCTTGAAAATTTGACTTTAGACATGCATTTCTTCTTTTAAGTGAATGAATCTCATCATACACAAGATAAATTTCTTCCTCAAGATCCACTTATTAATCAACCTCATTCTTCTTATATTTGGCATGTTCTTATTCATCTCTTTCATTTTTATCAACTTTTTCTTTCATATCCATGAAAAGTACTTCTCTTGAATATTTCTCTTCTTTTCTTTTGTCTTCACCTTTGACCTGCTCACATTAAAAAACACAATAATCAATTTTATCACAACTAAATTTTTTATACTTACCTTTGTATATGTTGGATTCTTCTTTAGAATTTTTATCAACATGGGCTTCCTTTGCACATGATTCATTTCTCAAACTATCACTTGATTCATAATTTGAAAAGTTCATCCTCGATGATTTGAACATTGCTTCTTCTTTAGATGATTTCTCCTTTTCTAGCATTGTTTCTTCTTCTCTTTTACTCACAAGGTTATCTCCATTTTTCATGAAATCTTTCTTTAGCTCTATTGCTATGTGTATTCCAAGTGCTACCTAATCATTCTTATTTAGTTTTTTTAGTGTAAGTTTATCAACATTCTACTTAGTATTTCCTTTTCCCTATTTTTTTTCATATGTGCTCTTATGATCTACCTTCTAGTGGTTAGGCTATTTGCGAAGGAACCCACTTTGATACCAATTTTTGAGCACACTGTAGAGTCTAAACTAGTTTCTTGTAGCTTGGTGAAAATCACACAATTCAAAGGAATGACCTAGCTAAACAATTCTCTCAATATTGCAAAGACTTCATTAAATTATCAACCAGGGCTTGCAAACTTGTGATGGCACTGGCACTATATGTGCTTTCAAATACCTAAGATTACCTATGTTATCCTATTAAAGGTATTCTACTTGTTGGAAAATCATAGAAACACATAATAGTGAAAGAAGTAAATTGGTGCTAATGGCTACGGGTACCTACAACATAATCTATAGCTAAACTGCTATTAACAAATAATTATTGAAATTGACTCAAAATTGATAACTAAATCTAATCTATCCTCTGGAGTACTACAAGTCAATTGAATCCACTCATGTACATGAACAAAAATTATTGATAATCATAATATGATAACCTATTTCAACTGACATACAATTTATGAAGTAATGAATAACAAAAAAACTACCAATAGAAATAAAACAACCATAAATGTAGTGAAGAACAGTTACCTTGAGTGGTCTACTCAGGTGGCTATATTCACTTAAACTAAAACCAAATCTAAATATTTAGATTCCATGCAACCATATCAATTTGAACTTCATTCATTATGCATTCCAAAAGATCACATAAAATCTTTCTCAAATATTGTATTCAAGATAATTAAAAACTAAGGAGTAATTGATAACAAATCCACCAGTGTGAGATTAATCAACTAACTATACTAAAGACTCAACCACCGACTATACATAGGCATGAGGGAGTTTATTCTAAACACAACTCTAAACCGAAACCATTAACTACAACTCCATAGATATTAGAGTGTGCAATTAAGATTGAATTATTTGAACTGCAACTGGAAAGAATCGAGAGTTCAAATAGGATTAAAACTTTGCAAAATAGGTCTGCAACATGGAACACATAATTAGTTATCCAGAATCCTATCAATAAAAGAATTACTCTTCTTCAGCTCCTTATGAACTATCATAATGATGCACGACTAACTCCATCAGGTGTCTCCAAACGATAGTTATTACATCCATCTTGTTCTGGCACTTCCCCTATTTGGTAGCTATCCAAGACCTCCTTTTGTTGTGGGCTACAACTTTCAGTTGCTGTAGGCTATAGTGCCTTCTTGGGCTAAAAGAGGTTAATCCACAAAACACATACACAAAGCTAACTACCATGATTAAACATAGAATTATAATCACATTCCATACATATCCACATATAAATCATGCAATCCTACTATATCATAACTATATTTCCATTACTCTAATTCAGGTCCAAGGTTGTATAATAAGCATAAAAGGATAGCATAGCATAGAAATATGTCTAAAAGTATTTTATGATAATGTTTGTAAACATGCATAAAAACATCAGGAAATGGAATAATAAATGAAATCATCACACACGATGATACTGAGAGGGGGTGAATCAATATCTAACAATCTTTTACTTTTCAAAATTTAACCAATCACAATAAGAACATTTAAGTAAGATATAGCAATTAGGAACATAATGAGAACACATGATTTACATGGAAACCCTTTCGAGAGAAAACTATGACACAATATTGCTTATATATTATAGTTTAATCTTCTTCTTGTAGGCTCCAACCTACTATCAAATTTTCCAATCTCAATACAAACTGAGCTCCAACTCAACAAGAGGCTCCAACCCAACAAGAGGCTCCAACTCCTAGTTGATAGGCTTCAAGCTATTAATTCTTCTATGACTGATATGAATAACTCCATCCAAATCTGATTCAAACACAAATTCAAATACAAATTTGATCCAAACTCAAATCACAATCTTCCTTCCAAATCTGATCACTATCAGATACTTCTTCTTTTCACAAATCTGATCATAAATTATAGGTCTGGTCTAATTACAAATCCAATCACTATCATACACTTATTTTCACAAAACTGATCATAAATATGGCACTATCTTTCCTCAAAATTTGATCGCAAATCTTATTTAAATATTGTAATAATTTCACTCACAAATTTGATTACAAAAATGCACAGCTTCCACAAATATTTTTTCCTTAATGTGTGCTCATAAATCTGCAATATTTCTGCTCATGAATCTATCATAAAATCTTCAACAATTTACTTATAAATTTTCCATTTTTCCTCTCATAAATCTGCAATGTATCTTCAACAATTTTGTAGTACCCCTCCATTTATGCTTATGCTTTCTGTTGATACTTTTTCACATTGTTAGACTTATGATGTTTTGTTGGTTATTGTGATCGCTGGTTTTGAGCGATAGTGGATTATTCTGTGACATGATGATACTTGTTTGATGATTATTATTTTCAGACATGATATGATTTAGCGTAGATGTTTACTTTCAGTTGTTTATTGATATGTACATGCTTATGATGGACTAACAACATTTATTTAGTCAGTTTTTGTGAAGTGTATTGGTGTGGAGAACGAATCGTATCACTCGCTTGCGAGTGCCCTGCGATATCTGTGATTTTCTCCGCACGGTGTGTTTGTTTAATGCTTTATATATATATACATGTATGCACGTTGTTTGCTCGGTTGCAGGATTTGCAGGTACATGACACCGACTCCACCTGTGTAATCAGGTCTGAGCGTGTCAAGACTCAACGGAAAATGTTGAACGGGAGATAGTAGTTAGGTTTATCCTAGTCCGGTCTTTAACCTTAGTTTTAGTACATTGTCAGTTTTCAGTTTGGGTCATAGGTTGTATTGTGTTTCTGTTGGTTAAATCGTTTTTGAAAGGTAAATATTGGTTAATTTTAAATGTTAGTTATTGTGCTTTAATTTTTGTTATTTAAATTAATATTTAAATATGATTGAAATTTACTACTTGATTATTTAATACATTAGTTAGTTTATTTAGTTAAATAGTTGGTCTTAAAAGGATTTAACTATTTTAATTAAATAAATTAATTAATTAAATTAAATTATTAAGTGCATAAATTATATTGTATTTAAATGAATTAGAAAATAAAATAAAAAAATGCATGTTTAATTAAATTGTGTTTGGAAATTGATTTTTAGTATTTAAAACAAATATGCATGCAATTGGAAAATTGATTTGTAAAAGTTTAAATTAAATAAATTGGAAATTGCATGCAAGTTTTGAATGGAAAAATTTGCCGAGAAGTGGAGAAGATATTTTCTCAACAACTTCTCGACAAGTGTGTGAGTGCCATTATTGTAAAAGGTTGTTGAAATTTTTTACGGAGGTTATTGTGGATCTCGGGAAAAATTGACGGAGGCTATTCAATTTCCTCACGGGAAATTATCAGAAGCTTTTGCAAAATTTTCTTACTATGATAAAAATTGGAATCTTTGTGAAGTTGTTATTTCTCTGTTTATTTTGGTTGATTTTGGAATTGGAAGATCCTTCAAAGGATCTTGGAAGTTGGTTGTTTTGGAATTGGCACTACGGGAAGGAATTGAAACTACAGGCAAGAAAGGCTACAAGGGTTTCTTCTCCAAATAGCAAAGGATTCACAGGTATTTTACTGGTATAATTTCATTTGTTGTGTTTAAATGAAATGCTTGAGAAAAGAGAATTTTGTGTGTTTACTGGAAAATCTTTTACTGTTAATTCTGAATGGGATTATAGATTTCTTATTTGGAAACCTCTGTAGATTTCTTCTGAAAGTTATTCCCTCTGTTGAGTTTAATATTAGTGAAGGGAAAATTATTGTTTTTAAAGAAACAGTTATGTGGTTTAATTTCCCAATTTTACTATTAGAAAATTCTGAGAAAAATATTTGTATAAATACAGTAAATTTTCCAATTTCACTGTAGAAAATTCTATGGAAAACTTTGTTGAATTTGTAGAAAAAATTTCTGTGAAAACCCCAAATTAATTTATGAGTATATATATTTATTTCCAAATTGTTTTGTTGAAATTTTTATTTTAAACTTGGTATTATTTTTTTTGAAATCGCCGTACGGAATAATTTCCGCCGGCGCATTCCAAAAATAAAAATCTGTGTGAAGTTTTTAAGGAAAAATTCGATTAAATTGGGGAGGGCCGAAGCCCTCCCCACCACTAATGGTGCTGGGCGCAGCTGGCAAGGCTGCGCACAGCAGCCATAAGGGCTGCTGGGCGCAGCCCTGGCCACGGCCGCGCCCACATCACTGTGGAATCCGCGCGGGGCTGCGAGCCGAAAACCCTACATGTTTAAAAATATAAAACAAAACAGAGTTAGTATTTAATGCGGAATTTTCATTAGTATTAAACATTTCGAATTTATATAAATGTGTAGATTGCGAATTTGTATATTGTTATTTAATTCGATTTTTTAATATTTAATATATATATATATATATTAAAATAAAAATATATTTATTATATGATATTTAAATTAAAAATTATCTTACTTGTTTAAATGTTTAGTTTAAAAGAAATTCTATTAATAAATATCTAGAATTAGATATTTTGAATAATTTAGATATTTGTTATAGAATAACTTGTTAATTGAAGTTATAAAATTTTCATTATGATATGTGATTGGAAAAATTGGGCAAACTGTAGATTTGATTTCTGTATTGTATGGAAAATGGATTAAATTGTAAATGAATAATTCTGACATTTTAAGTCTTTTGCTTGAGAGGATTTAACATATCCGAACTATAAATGTTTAATTTTCTTGATTCTATTTATTGTGTCTTTTTGGGCAAATCGGGAAAAGTTTCAAAATAATCAAGTCTTCCAGATCAACTGGTAAATCGGGAATTTGTGCTTATTAAGTTTAAATTTCTTGTGTAGTCTAGGGATGTGTACATGGTTTTTGCTCGGTGTTTAACACCTGTGTTATGATCAGTGATTGTTGTACGTTTAATCATGTTTGGTCTTTTTAGAGATTTTGGTTATATGTACACTTTGTATACCCTAGAAGGAAAAACATAGATTCCCGTGTTATGTTTAGGGGAGTGGCTAATTGTAAGGGCCGACACACAAAGTGGTGTTAGGGTAACTTACAATTAGTTAACTAAGTCAGTGATAACTAAATGACATTGTAGAGATTAGAATTAAAAAAAAACTCTTAACAAGTTATGTATGCCTCGTTTATGACTCATAAGCTACTACAGTTATGAGTATAAGTCGAGAAGGCCTGGAATGGAAAAATCGGTGTCTCGTTTCCTTAAGAGGCATTCGATTCCGCAACTGTATGCAATAGGGGCCGGGTTTCGTAAGAGGTTACCAGGGTAACCCAAGGATTGGGGGCCGGACCTAGGAAGAAACACCAGGGTAACCATTGCATCGTTGTGATGACACTCCACCTAGAATAACAGTTAAACCTTGAGTTTGTGTTTCAATCAATTGTCAAAATCTGGAAGCAATGTAACCAATAGTTTGTTGTACTAGTGTCTAGGGTTAGTAGATTAGGTCTAGGTAACTTTATTACTATCTCCTAGCACGGGGGGTGGACCTACGGGTACCACATGGTTGGGTGGAACGTGCACCTTACTCCGTTGGGTCCCCAGTTTGATTGTAGCATTGAGAGCTTCATGGATGGAGAACTCGCACATGGATTTCTTCTATACTTTCATCATTGTATATTGTAAACATGTATTTGAAAACATCCCTCAATTGTATAAGAGGTGACAATGTAATTGTAAATGTATTTGTTATTTGAACTACCTCATCAGATGGATGAGTATTGTAATATCATATCAATGCAATGTATGGAAACATGTTTGTACTTTATTATATCTTGAATGGAAAATTTATTATTATGCAATGTTTACTTTATGTTATGATTTAATATGTGCAATACGAAATACTTAAGTCGCTTATGGAATACTCAAAGTAGTGTAACGTCGTTTAACCTAAGAATGTATGCAATTAATTAACTTATAATTAAACTTAAAAAAAAATTATTACACCTTTATAACACAATTGCAACGTTCTTAGGTTATTAAGACAGGGCATTAGATTTGCTCATAAATCTACCAAATGTCTTCCTTTTATTTCTCCTCTCTTTTCACAAAAGTGATACTAAAAATCTCTTATAAATATGCTCAAATATCTTTTTATTTATGCTTTTCATATGAATGACATTAAAAAATTGCTTTCTTTCTAACTCTTAAACAAACCTCTATTTATACCTTGCTAAATTGTCTTTTCAACCAAGAAGGGTGACTCTTCAAGGGGGGCAGCCACACATGCATAAAATAAATTTTATTTTAAATAAGAAACCCTTCCACATATGAGTGCCAATATCAAGAGGGGTCGACCCCTTTGAAAATTAATTAATTTATAATTTTAAATTCCTCAAATTGAGCGCGATAATAGTTGATGTTGGCCTAAAATAAAAATAATTTTAATTTTAATTTTTGTCTTCACAAGATGGGCTCCAAACTTAGAACCATAGGTCGGCCAACATAAATCTATTTTTCTATTTTTATTTTAACATCACCTTTGACATCAATGACAATAATTTCCAATCGTCTATACACCTTTGACATCAATGAAAACATTTCCAACATAAAGTAGGAGAAAGAAACAATGTCAAGGTAGCATAGCTCATATATGATCTAGTGTATAGAGGGAGAAAGAGAATAAGTTTTTCCCCAAAGGGAGGGGCAACAAGGAATAAAAGAATGAGAAAAACAAGGAACATGTGCATCAAAAGACTAAACATGACAAGATTGTGTATGGTATAACACAAGGAGAAGAATGGATTAAGGTGATGCACCCTAAGAGATAGACGTGATGGTTACTCTCACAAAAAAAGATAAAGAAGGGAATAAAGGAGAATGTTTAGTTGCAAGAAAGTAAATATAGTGTGATAGTAGGAATAATGTATAATAAGAGGGATGAGAATATGTGAATGCATATAGGAAATAACACAATATGAAGGAATTTATGCATATTAAATCAATAATTTTTTTAGTTTGGTAAGGCACCATGATGATGATTAATGTATGTTCTCATCCCTAATAAGCATACAACAACAATCACAATGGAAGCAGGAATGAAGAAAGATACAACAAATAAGAAGGGAATGTCTTTGGGTACACATGGGAAAGGAAAATTACACTATAATATTTAAATTGACCCCAAAATTTCATGTAGAGGAAAACAAAAAGAGTGATAATAACATAAAGAAGATAACAAAAAATAGGTTACAAATTAATAGATGGACTGGAAACATAAGGACAAGGAAGAAAATCACAAAGTGTACACACAAGAGGGAGTAGGAAAATGTATGTGAAGTGAAGATAATTAACCAATGATAGGATTAAAGTTTTCTTTAGCAACATATTCAACATTATTAAAATGTATGACAATAATTTAGCCAAAATGTCATGCAAGAAGGAGACTATTAAAATGAATTGGATGTGCAAAACATACATCCTACACTAATTTATGAGAGACATGTACAAAAATTAAACTGATCATACAAATAGAAGGAAATAAACACAAAAGTAATATACCATAACATAATTATTTATGTGAGAAAACCCTCTTAGGAGAAAAATTACACACTCCAAAGAAAATTGATGTATTATTTAATAATCAATGGTTACAATACACTTATAGAGTCTAATCCTTTATAATAGTATCAACAACAAGAGATCTAGAGAAATTTTGGTAGAATAATAGTACCTACAAAACTCACTATGAGACCCCATATCAAGCACCCAATAAATAGAATTAATACTTGAAACCATCAAGTGATAATTAAGAAACCACAAGTTAAAACAATGTGACACCCAAATCCCAAGAAGAGTTCATTAGATAAAAATAACATATTCCTTCTACTTGTCATGAGCTTGTCATGATCCACTAAAAAAACTAGGTGCTCCATTTTTATTTTTTAATCTACATGCAAATATTCCTTGTGACATGGAATTAAATGTGTCATAAGTTGGTCATCAAGTGTAACTCCCTCTTACAATTCTCTTATGTGTCATAGATGCTCTTACATTTTTTATTTGGGAGGCCCAACTTCCATTTGTCATAACTTTTGATTCATGAAGTTGATTAAGCCCTTTTTAAAATTAAATAACTTGAATAGGTTCATGAAACCATAAATTTCTTACTCTAGTTCAAGCCCATTTCAACATCTTTTTCAAGGTCAAAATCAACCTCTAGAGCCCTGAAAATTATATTTTTGTGTTTTATAGCTTTTAGATTATATTATTTTTCTTTTTTGTTTGTAACTTTGGGATGCAAGGTTGAGACACCTTTCAGGTAACAAATATTTCTAGGGTGAAGCAAGCCAAAATTGAAAATAGAAAATAAAGGAGGAATAGTTGCAATATGAAGGGAAATATGAAATAATTTACTACCTAATCCTACAAGATGTCATAATTGTTGGTAAAATATTTGTTGTGATTTTTTTGCTAATTAAATCCTAGATCGTCCAATGGGTAGCAACAACTACCTACAATAGTTCAAGAAATTGTTATGGAAATAATTATTTTCATTTGTATTTGAGAGAGGAATCTCTCTCATACATGTTTTATATTTTCTAGTGTATTATTTTAACAATAAAGCAAAAAAGGTATCAAATCATCAAAGGAGAAACCCTATATAGGCTAATACGAGGCTAGATATCTATTATTTTCTTAGGAAAATTATGAATGGATTTTAATAGATAGGGCTAAATATAAATATTTACTTTCCATAATAGATAGTTCTAAAGAAAGGACTATAATTAGGGTTTGAATGAAGAAATTTTGTCAACAAAAGATAGGTTGTATCTACTTAAGGTTTTCAAACATATAGATAAGAAATTAACCCAATATTTTAACCACCATTGTATAGTAAAAATTATAAAATGAAAAGGAGTCTCATTGCATTCACCTCATAAATAGATAATTTATCCAAAAATTGTTATAAATTCAACATAATAAAAATATAAACATAAAGATAAATGCATAGGCTCATTGACCAATAATTTCTTTTATTTTCAAAATAAGAGCTCAAAAAATCTTTTATTTCTATATAATATGTATGAATCCAAAAATCCCTTGAAAGAGACCCTTTCACAAATGAACCTTATATATATATATTCTCTTTCATAACCAACTTAGAATCAAAATTTGAGATTATATCTTAATAAAAATAGACAAAACTTTAATTTTCTAGTTCAATTTTAAATATAAAGTTCACTTGATTAAGTCATAATAAATTACTTTACTTACATAAATAATAAAGTAATGTGAGAACACAATAAAATGAATCTTCAACCTTGTTGAGCTCTGAGGCTTTGGAGCATGTGAAGATTACAATTATTATAGAGAATATTTAACTTTGTACTATTTGAATTTATTTATTGCTAGCATCATCAATTTGGCTCTTAGTATAATGGTATTGAGGAGGCAAATTTTCTATTGTAAATTCTTCATTTATTTCCTTAACCTTCTTATGAAAGATTAAAATATCTTTTCGACGTCCTATCAATGAAGGTGATGTATAGCTTAATTTCCTCATTGTGTTGGTGCCTATAGTATCCTTCTTAGAGAGTTATTTTGAGATTGTGTCTTTGAAGCTACTATTAACTGTAATAATGTTAGCCATCTCAATCTCATCTTCTTTATGTTGAAATAAAAAGACAAGCAATTAGATTTTATGTTATACTTTATTTGATCACATGACTTTACCATCATTTTGAATTCCATTATTAATAATTTTAAAACAAATTGCTTCCTTTCTATGCCTTTGAACCATGATATAGACTTAGACTCTTCTAATTTATTAAAAAAAATATCAAAATACTAGGATATTTACATTTTTCTTTGCCATTTCTTGTAGGTCATCAATCACCACTCACTAGATGATTTCTTCTTTTTCATAATTTATAATTTTAAATCTATGTCATTTTTCTTCATCTCAATTTTCTCATACAATTTCATGGCTTATTTGGTAAAAATAAGACCATCAAGGGCGATATATTCCACCAAGATAGTCACTTTGCTATAGGTTTGATATTTACCATTTTTATCCATAATCTCCTTACTTCTAACAATGAGCAAGAAGAGGTAGACAACATTATATCAAGAGGTTATGTAGATGTACCAAAACATGCACATATTCCTCAAGTTTTTATTTAATAGGCTTTTCTTTTTTATTTCTTTTCGCCAACTTAGTATTCAACACTTGAAAGTTATGGATGCCACTCTCATAGGTGGCTAGAACAAGGTCTACTCCAGAGACATTATAATTTGCCTCTTTCATATCTTCTCTATTTTTCTCTATGATGGATTATACAATCCCTACAAAGTGTGCTCCAAATTAAGTTTCAAGCATTAGCCTTGAGGTATTATGAGCCTTTCTAGGATAAGGGGACATCTATAGTAATTTTTCCATTGTGTCAATTACCTAGGTGTGTTTTCTCCTTTTAGTAACCATGTCCTTTTATCATGGCAAAGGAGAGGATAAATATCCAACATCATGAGTTGATAAAGAAGAGGGAATAATAAGGGTAAGGGTGTGTTTGGTGTAGAGTCAACCCATGTGCTAATTGGTGGTGGCGAAGGAGGAGGATTTAAGGAGGAGGATTTTTAGGAGTATAAGGTGGAGATGAAGGTGGATAAGGAGGATACGGTGAAAAAAGAGGAGAAGGTGGTAGTGATGAGGAGGGAAGAGGTTATAGAAAATGAGGACTCGAAAAGGGTTGTTGGGTATCCACATGGATTTGAAATCTACCTTCAATACTTTATCCAACTTAACTTATAAATTTCCTTATATTGAGATTATTTATGGGATCTGGGATCCCTCCTCTACAAGTGTTCTCTAAATAAACTCTCTTTTTGGGATCCTCTTCATCACCTCCCTCAACTATGGTAGCTTTATATATTATGGGATAAGATAGTGAAAAGGGTTGGGTTGATGAAGATCTACTTTATTTCTTCTTCAAGTATTGTTGTCATGCCCATAAACTTAACCTATGGACATAACACCAAACATCATTTTTTTTTATTTACTATGAAGACTATCCCTACTAGGTTTGACATTTCAAAATAAATAACACACAAGAAAAGTACAACTGAGGTTGTTATCCCTTAGGGACTCTATATGAGATGATGGTTGTCAATTCATTAAGATGAAACCTATTTCCCAATAAACTCACATAAAAGTGTCAAGCATACAACCACTTTAAGGATGGATTTGTCACAACCATAATTATAGCCCCATCTAAAGATTATTTTAATATAAGAGATTTAATTTGCTTTGAGAGCTAATTATTAATGTATTAAAAAATATCCTCTTAAATCAATTGAATGAAGTTAATTTTATAAGTAATAAAACCATTGTATAATAATCAAACTTCATTCATTACACCCAAACTATCAAGATATGTAAAATACATTTATAATTAAATACAACATAAATAAATTACAACACAATAATACACCATGTACTAACAAAAGAAATAGATTAATAGTAAGGTTTTACATTAGAGAATTGTCTATACACAAGAAGAAAATAATAATAATTTTGAAATTTCACGTATTGACCCAATACTAAGAATCAAGTTTCCATTTATAGTACCATATTCAAATTTTCCATACATATGTACCCTTTTAGAATTATACATAACCACAATTTATTTTCTTTAACTTATACTTAAAATTAAAGAAATACAACATATTTCTAAATAATTACCATATCATTATTCACAATTTAATTCTCAATTTTATATTAATTCATCATTTCAAATTAACTTCATTTTTTTACAGGCTTTCATATATATATATATAATTTAGTACTTATACTTGAAATTAAATATTATATTCATATAACTTTACTTCCTTTATTATTATTTAATACTTATAAACTTTACTTCCTTTAGCCACGTATAAAAATTTCCTTATATTTATGAAAGAAAGGTATTAAAAAGATAACTAATGAGATCCTCTTATTAGTTCTTGCCAGGGAACTATAGCCTATTTGTTAACTAGTGATTAAATGTTTTGCTTGCAATGAATTAAAATTCATTATTTTCTTTTTCATACATTATATTGTAATTTTGTTAAAGTTAATGCGAACCCTTTTCCTAGTACCAAAAACAACATGAGTAAACAAGTTAAACAAGGAATTGCAAGCTAAAACAAGGATTCCCATGAAATCCATTTACAACCTCAAACTAGGAATGAAAATAACAAAGAACACAATGAAATAGATAAAACAAAGATTAAATCCTAATTTGATGTGCAAACTCATGATCCCATGGGGGAATTGGTGCCAATTTGATGTGAAAATTGGCCCTTTCCCAATTCCTATGATGAAATCTTGATATGTTGAAGATGATATTGATCCACTTTGATGAAAGATGAGAACTCCAAGCCAAATTTGCAAAAAAGCCTAGCTAAGAATTCAATGATGGATGGAAATGGCTAAATATTTTAGCATAATAACTTTGCAATGTTTGTGGATGATGAAATGAGGATATGAGCCCTTTATTTATAGGATTTCAAGATGGATGAATGCCCAAATTTGAGCAATGTGGACCAACATTCATCCAATGATATGATGCCACTTGTCAAGCTATGAATGGATGATGGTTGTGCAAGATTTGGGGTTTGTGCCAATAAATGCCAATATTTGAAATTCAAATTTGTTGAAATGACATGTAAGAGGGAAGGGAAAATGCAATAAATGCCACTTGGCTCAAGGAAAAGGACATGTAAGATTTTTAAATGCCTTGTTGGATGTACATGTTGACTTGGAATTTTTGAATTCAAATTGAGAGAATATTCCAAAAGATGCCTTGTGAGGGAAAATAGAGATTTAATAAATGAATTAAATCTATTTTCATGTGCAACTTGCATTATCTAGAGGATGTGACATGGGATGAGGTTAAATTAATCAAGGGTTAATTAATTTAACAGGAGATTAGATGATGTGACCTTGTTTGACTCAAATTTATGGATTTATTTAAATCAAATAAGAGAGGAATATGATAAGAGGCTAATTAAATAAGGATTTTGATTTATTTAATTAAAAGGGATGGTGTTAGATTAAATCAAATAAGGTTTTAATTTATTTAATTTAATGGATAAACTTTAGAGATTTAATCAAATAAATTGGTTATTTAATTAAATAGGGATAATTAGATCAGATGGATTGATTTAATTACCAAAAGAAATGACTTGATTAGATAAAATGATTTATTTAATTAAGAGACGAATATTGATGAATTTAATCAGATAGGGGAATTTGATTAAATGGTTAGACCGAGGGATGATTCAGGGGAGAAACAATGTTAGTAAGTCAGGATGGATGCACAATTTCAATTATATTTTATGTGTCTACAAGTTAAATGCACAATTTTTAACTTTTTAAATTTTGAAACTTATTTTTCTTCAATTTTATTGGCTAAAAAATTTGGACCGATAAGGATGGATTTTCAGAAATGCTAACCATAAATTTTTTTATGGTAGTTTTTTAGGGCATTTTCCCCCCACAAAACCGTAATAAAGAAAATTAACTAATTGTTCAAAATTTTATTGGCTACGAAAAAAAGGAAGCACAACATTCTACAATAAGACTAAAACAAATGACACCTGTAAACAATATTTTTAGAATATTACTATTTTAAAGCAATTTTTTTGCCATGAAGATATTAAATTTTTATTTCAATGCTTGGGGATAAATTTGGTTTGCATAATTTAAAAGAATATTAAAATGTGAACTCTATACATTACACATTTTATTTTATTTTATATATGTATGGTATAATACATATCAATTAATATTAATATTAATATTAATTAGACTAAGACAAATGGCACGTGTAAACAATATTTTGGAAATATTACAACCTGAATGCTGTTTTTAAGCATTTTTTTAGGCAATTTTTTTAATGAACATATTAACTTTAAAAGAATATTAAAATGTGAACAGTATTTATGATCATGTTTTAAGGCAATTTTTTTTCCCTAAACATTTTTTTTAATAAAAGGGGTAAAAACTTTATTGAAATCAAGAAATCAAAAGTACAAAAGGATCAGGGAGCCCATAAGCTCCCACCAAAGAAACCACTAGAACAACCATCCAAACCAAAAACCATCATCCAAACAACCACCAACATCTTATTCCTCCATATCCTCAGCAATGATCCTCTCTAAATCATGAACATACTCAAGGGATAGTTGTCCCCACCCCTCAATCTTCCAATCATCCTCATGCTGAGAAGCCCACTTAGCCAAACGATCAACAACCCTATTCCATTCTTGCGGAATGTGGACAAAAGAGATCACTTCCAAAGTAGAGCACCTCTGCAAAATCTGTCTAACCACCCATGCAATCTGCCAATTAACCTCAGTCACTTTTTACTCAAGCAACATATTAACAATAATATGTAAATCAGATTCATAGATAATCTTTCGCCAACCCAAGGCACAAGCACGTTCAATAGCCCAAAGAATTGCCAACCCTTCCATAAAGTTGTTAAAATGCCACCCTTTATGGATGGAGAAAAAGAAAATGACCGAACCAGAACAATCTTTTCCAACTCCACCAATCCTAGCAAGCCCAAGATTACCTCTAGAAGAACCATTAGTATTAATCTTCAGAAGATCCATTGAAGGAGGTAGCCATCTTCCAACCCTTTGAACCTTCTTTTTAGCCCTCCTGCCTCTTTTGACACAAGAAGAGGCCAAAGAAAACCCCTGCAAGCCCAATCTATTCACAATCTCATCATCACTTCTTTCCAACAGAAAAACCACCTCACATTTGGCTTCCACTATCTCTTGGATCATACCAACAATTTTGTGCCAAACTTGTTGATCCATCATCCTGTCCCCACGAAAAATACTATGATTTCTTTCCAACCAAATTTTCCAAAGGATGAATGTAGGACCAATGCTCCACACAATTTGAAGGAAAGAGGCCTAGGAAGGGGGTCTTCTCAGATTGCTCTAGAACTCAACAAGGGAAGATGCATGAACACAAGGATGTTTCTAAACACCCCAACACCAATGCTAGAGAATACTAGAACAAGGACAACTGAAAAAAATGGGAAGAATCCTCCTCACTACATTCACATAGAACATAAATAGAGGGGCCCTAGAATCCCTGTTTGCAAAGATTATCCCATGTCAAACATCTATTCCAAGCTAGAAACAATTACACTTTGGCCAGGAAAACTTGTTCCATACCTATTTCCACCAAGGAATCTCCACCCCCAAACTTACGAGACAACAAATCCTGATATCCACTAGACACAGTGAAAGCACCCTTAGGATTCGGGCTCCAAGCCAAAATATCTTTATCCCTAAGGGACCTGCATTGTCTACCAACTAAAATGTTTTGAAGCATAGTACAGTCCTCCTCCAACCCAAGAATAGGCCACTCGCTAGGATCTTTCCACCTAGCCACCTCCACTTGCTTACATGGATAAAAATTCTTAAAATCACTCACCCTTGACCAACTAACCTCCAAAAAGCATTGACACAGATTCACCAAATTAGGATATTGATGCAAAATGGGGGAGAAGCCATCCCAAGAATCAGAACAAAAGAGAGAATCAACTCCCTATTACAAATCCAAAACAAGCCCTCCTTGATCAACACAACCCCTTTCTTAAGCGTTCCCCAAATCACAAAACCTTTCCCCACCAGAGGAAACCTGGGAAGCTCCTCCTTCAGAATCCCCAGAAGGTACTTGTGAGATAAAATCTTGGCCCATATATGATCCTGCTCCACACACCACCTCTAGTAAAGCTTTGTAGCCAAAGCCAACCCGGACTGAGTCACTTGCTGTAGTCCCAGACCCTCAAACTTCCTCAGGCTACACACAGTATCCCACTTTACCAGGCTCCACTTAGAAGAAGACAAGCTATCTGCCCATAAGAACTATCTAGCTAGAGAGTCCAAATCCTTCACAAACCCAACTGGAGCCACCTGCACCATGCACCTATAAACAGGAAGAGCTTGCACCACGACCCTTAGCAGCTAAACATGACTAGCAAAGGATAACCATTTGTGAGTCCAATGGTTAACCTTCACACAAAACTTGTCTAGAATATTCTACCATGATTCCCTGGGAAGTCTACCAACATAAATAGGAATATCAAGATAAGTTAAAGGGAGAGAACCAATCTAGAACCGCAAGATATGAGAAATCCTTTGCTGAATAAGCCTCAGAGTATTGAAGCAGAAGATGGAAGATTTATCTTCATTAATCCTTTGACTAGAAGCAACCAGGTAGATATCCAAAGCCTTGCACAAATTCATAGCTTCCCTGATCTTAGCCAAACCCATCATGGAAGTATCATCTACAAATTGCTAGTGAGATTGAGGAGGAAAACCATTTCCCCACCTCCATCCTTGGATAAGACCCATCTCCACATTACATTTCACCAATCTCCCCAGGCCTTCCGCAAGAAGAAGAAATAAATAAGGAGAGAGAGGGTCCCCTTGATGAAGACCCATAGAGGCACCAAAAAGAGGAGAGGGCTCTCCATTTATCAGCACAAAGAAAGAAGTGGAGGTAACACAACACATAACCCACTGGACCCACTCCTCAGCAAAACCAAAAGCAATAAGAGTTTTTCGCAAGAAGGACCACTTCAATCTATCATAGGCCTTTGCCATATCAAGCTTGATGAACATAGCCTTTTATTTTGAGGATGCCATCGAATGAATGGTATTAGTAGCAATAACCATTCCATCCAAAATTTGCTGATCCTCCACAAATCCACTCTATTCCTTAGAGGTAAGCCCTCTCAGCCATCGCTTCAGCCTTTCAGCAATCAACTTGGATATAATTTTATAAACCACATTACACAGGGAAATGGATATGAATTGACTTAGATGATCCACCCCCTCACATTTGGGAATGAGAGCAAGGAATGTAGAGTTCAAATCATGCAACATCTACTTATTCCTTTGAGACTCACAAACCACCTCCAAAAGGTCCAACTTAATGATATCTTAGAACTCTTGGTAAAATTCAACCACAAAACCATTAGGGCCTAGGGCTTTCCCTTTCTTCATTTGAAAAATAGAAGCCTCTAATTCCTCCAATGAGATATTTCTCAAAAGATGCTCATTCATCTCCCCAGTGACCAAAGAGTGGATACAAGAAAGAACTTGGTTTTCTTCTACCAAACCATCCGGAGAATCCTCTCTAAATAGATAAGTAAAAAACTGTGAGGCTTCTCTAGACATATCCTACAAATAAAATAGATGCTCCCCCTTGTCATTCATGATTACAAGCATAGAATTACCATGTCTCCTGGCCTTCACTGAGTTGAAGAAGAAAGCGGTGTTTTTGTCTCCCTCCTGTAACCACTCAACATGAGCCTTTTGTTTCCAATAAATTTCCTCGCGCAACTCACATTCCTCCAAAGCTTTCAAAGCCCTGACATCCTCCCTTAGTAAATCCTTAGAAAGACCTAACCCCCTTATCTCCTGAGTGATGATGTTTAAGTCAGCTTTGGAAAAAACCTTAGCATGAAAGATATCGCCAAAGCACTACCTATTCCACCTTTTAAGATGATATTTTACATATTGTAGCTGTTTAGAAAAATAATACATAGCAGTGCCGAAAGTAGGTCTTCCCCTCCACCATTTGGCCACATGCACCTGCAAAGAAGAATCTCTTAACCACATAAGCTGAAACTTGAAAGAAGGGGACTGAGCAACACAAGCCGAAGAAGTAGATAACTTAATAGGCCAGTGATCTGAACCCCTCCAGTCCAAAATCTCAGTACAAGTAGAAACCCATCCACCAACCAAAAAATAGGACACCAAGAAATGGTCCAGTCTCTCAGCAATACAATTATCCCCCAATCTACTATTGTTCTAAGTAAACTAACCATTCATAGGATTAATTTCAATCAGATTCAAAGAAAAGATGTTATCATGAAAAACAAAAGCAGAGGGCTCCAATTTCGTGATACCACCTTTCTTCTCATCTAACTCAATAATGGCATTGAAATCACTTGTAATAATCCAAGGGAACAAACGAGTATGGCTCCAAATGAAATTAATATGAGACCATAGTAACTGCTTACCAAGAAAATCAGTAGGCACATAGATGCTTGAAAGAAGAATAGTTTCCCCCAACTGCAGACTTGAAGCAACCACATAAATAGAAGACTTGGAAGACAACCACCAAAGAGGATGAATCTTCAATGGGTTCCACAGAAAGGCCACTCCCTACATTAGCATGAGCCCCAATACATAGGAAATTCCCCACCCCCACAACTTAGGCAGAAAACTAGTCATACCTTCAACTGTTAATTTAGTCTCTTGTAAAAAAAGAACATCAGGAGAATGAGTTCTCAGCAAATCACGAACAACTTTTTGTTGAGAGCCACTATTCAAGCCCCTTACATTCTAGGAGAGGATGATCATTTTGGAGGGTTAGAAAAATGGGAATCCAGGGTCTTGATAAACCCAGAATCCACCAAAGTCTCCCCCATCAACTTTATTTTCTCTAAATCCTTTTTTCTCCCAACTTTAGAAGACTTCTCAGCAACCCCTTTCTTTTGGTCTTTCTGAAGAATTCCCAATGAAGAAGCCTTACTGCCTTTTATCGATGCCAACCCCACTTTCACCACTGGAGTAGAGATCTCTCCCTTCGCCATCTTTGTATCCATAAGAGGCTCAGGCCCCCCATGAACCACCAAACTTTGATCTATTTCCATTTGCAAAGCCTCAATCTCTTGCGAAGTCTGGTTGAAATTTGGAATAAGTCCTTCCTGAACCCCTTTTGAACCACCCTAAACCAAAAGCATCATTCTCGAATTCACCTCCTGCTGACTAAGGTCATCCAAAATCTCAAATCTATTAAAGGTATCTCCTACCTGATGCTCCTTAAGAGTCCTCTTTGGACCTTGCTTCCTATTACGGGCCTTAGCAGGAATAAAACCCTCCACACCAACATCATCACTAGGAACTGGATCCTTACCTTTGTTTACCTTAGGAGGATTGTGAGGAGGTTGAGTAGCCTAAGACCTTGGAGATTTAGACTTCAGGCATTTCCTTTGTAGATGGCCATACTCATGACAAAGATGACACCGAAAGGGAAATGTCTCATAATCAAGCTATTGCACCCACGAGCATGATCCCATATGAATTTCCAAAGAATCTGGAAGAGGGTTATTTAAATCCATTTCAACACAAATACGAGCAAAAGTAATTACCTTTCTATC
>VDFB02167858.1:0-65181 GCA_007258455.2 Sequoia sempervirens
AAAGTTGTGTTGACTAGTACTATTATTAGTGATAAAGAATAGCAAGCTACTAAGGCCAAGCCACCTCCTTTTTATTTGTCATTGATCATAGGAGATCATCTTGTTCACAATTGTATGATTGACTCAGGGGCTAGTAGTTCAGTTATGCCCAAAAAAATTGTTGATAAGTTGGGAATTGAATATGAGCCACTAGAAAAGGGGGTAGTACAATTGGATGGTACTGCTGTTAACACAGTAGAGGTCATTAAAAATTTGAGCTTAACTTTACATTCTTGTCCAAATTTTGCAATACCACAAGATATCTACATTATTGAGTTACCCTCGTACTTTGCCCTTTGTTTATCTAGGGATTTTACGGCCAAGATAGGTGGTTACCTATCCTCTGATTGGTCTCATATGCTGTTCAGAACTAGATATGGTACTAAAGTCACTGTTAAATTAGAACCCATAGCCAATGTTCATATTGAACCTTACAATCCATCTCCTATTAATGCCAACTTGTTTACAAGTGTACAAGTGAAGCAGCTTGCTGTTCAAGAGGCTGAAATTCAAACAAAAAGAACATCAGATATTCTTCTTAAAGAGTGGGCATCTCAAACTCATGAGGCCAGTATAGATAAGCAGTTGGAGGAGGTTGAAATTGGTGTTTATATGATGCATGAGACTGACTCTTTTATACCTAATATTGAAAAGGACAAAGAACAACACAGTGAGTAGCATGAAAATGATGTGTGGGAGCTATATTTTGACGGCTCAAGGAGTAGGATAGGTGTTGGTGGTGGATGTATGCTGGTATCACCAAAAGGTTAGAAGTACTATTTAGCTTTCAGATTCTATTTTAGCATTGCGATTAGCACATAGGTTTCGGCCGAAACCCTTTCTATAGAAACTGTTTCTACCGAAACCCTTTCTATAGAAACCCCGCACATTAAAAAATTCAATTTTGAAGGCAGTTTTGTAGCAGGAAAAGGAAAATTTTGATTTTTTTGGATTCGACCGAAACCTATGTGCCACGTAATACGCCACATGGTTTCGGTCGAAACCTAGTCGGGCGAAACCTTTTCGAACGAAAATATTTCGCTCGAAACTATTTATTTAGCCGAAAGTGTGACACAACTTTGTGCTTTTACCCATAGCTATTGTGGAGCATTGTAAGCATCGGGGAGACACGGCTAGTGTCTCACCAACATGAGATTCTATTTGAATGACTTTTGATTGCCTAAAAATATTACGTGGTGTTTGTTCAACCAATCAGAGGAAGCTGAAGGTGAACCAGTGGCAGTTGGACTGTTGTGACTATTCTTGTGAGGAAGATCAACAGAGCATAAACGAAATGGATCTACTTTGGTTCGATGGATGATTAGGGCATGTGAATTCAGTTTAGAGGGCACCTGATGCTGCTTCTCGAAGAGGGTCAACTTGCATAAGGGTCTAGAACAAGAGGAGAGCATGAAGGAAGAGACCGCAAGGATAGCTGGGATGTCGGCTGGCAAAAGTGGATCAACATTAATGACCATACTTCAGAACATTCAAAGCAGCTCTTCAAAGAAGTCTCAAGGTCGGACACAGGGGCCAAAAGTTAATGCGATGGTTTCAAAAGATCTAAAGGCCACTCCTAAGGGTGATATTTTCACCGACATGGATAGAGGGGTGCACATTGAATGCAACATTAACATTATTCCAAAAGATTTGAGGGTTGATGTGTTCAAGAATTAACTCATTATTTTGTAAACCCTAGGGCAGGAGGCCGACACTTTTTAGTTTTTGTTGTATATATGGCATTTTTTCCTCTTTGTAAAAAAGTTCTTAGTTAAGAGATTGTTAAAAAAGCATTATTCGGACCTTGTAACTCATATTTGAATACTACAGATTTGTAATACAGAGACTCTTTATTTTTCTCAATAGAAAGTCATTTCCTTCATCGATTTTCTTTATTGTTTTAGTGCTGGTTGTGAGTTGCATGATAAATTTTTTTGTAATCCTTTATTTTATCAGATTCCTTTAGTACCAAATGCAAAGAATATTAAGTCATAGGGTGTTGTCATAATAGTGGTTTACAATTCCTAAGAGGAACTAATTTTAGCTGAAATCACATATTTTTAGAAAATATAATGATTTAAGCCTTAAAAAGTTCCATTTTAAGGATTCCAATTGAAGAGGGTTTGATCAAATCACCTTAGATCAAACCCCCTTGGACAGAAACCTAGCTAGTTTTAAACCATACCTATAAATCGTCTCCTTTACACCTATCAAAATCTTTGATAAAAATCACTTTTGATTTAGCTTTTGGGGATCAAATGAATTCATTTAAAATTTATTTCAAATGATTATGGTATTCCTCAGAACAAGCTATCCAATGAATATAATTTTAATATGTTTTTGTTTTGTTATGTATTTGTTTTTTAAGTTTTATTAAACATGGGTTTTTCTTGAAAATGAATTTCTTTGTTCTTCATGTGGAAAAATAGAAGACTATCAAAAATTTGCAGAAAAATATGAGTGCACTAGATATTGAAGTCCTTGATCCAACAAAAAAATTAAATTAAATTTTGACATATACAAAAAAAAAGTTCGTTATCAGTCCGTTGTGTCACGAATTGTAATTAGTTTGACTTTGAAACTTGATTAAGGAAAAAATATTCAATAACAAAATATTTAACCAAGTGGAAGCACTAGATATCGAGTTACAAATCTAAATTTGAAATAATTAGAATTTTATCCTTCATGGAAAAGATTATGCGTTATCTGATTGTCGTCACTTTTTAAAAATCTTGTTTTAGAAAAAAATCAATTTTCATGGGGAGATGAAAAGAAGTGCAATTTGATTCAAAATTTTTGAAAAATGTTTTCCAGAATCTCTGGAGACAAAATTTCATGAGACTCTAGTTTGCACCATCTTCAAATTCCTCATGGTTTGGCAGCTATAGGTGCTGATGAAGATTTAGTTAAAAATAATAATTTGATCGGTTTGGCCAAAATTGTAAACCACTATTATGGGATCACCCCATGAGTGCAGGTTTATGTTAGTGATCTCTTTCTATTGCATTTATATATGTGAAAACATCATTGTTTTCCTTGTGTTAAGCATTAGAACAGTCAAAACCTTACATAGAATCGCTTTTGCAAACATAAATCTCTGTGTTGTGAGATTGTTTAGCTTTATTGAGATTTCTGTGAGTTCAAACAATATTGTCATATTTTTATCTTTGGTGTATCACCTGTTAGTAATAGGTTTTAAATTTCAAGTATATCCTTCTTACTCTTTTCCTTATCATTCTTTAGTGCTCTTAAGTTATCTTAAGGGGAACCAACCCATAATCTGGAGGTCCACTTCATTCCCAAGTCACCCACAACCTCGATGTGTTCCCATGTGTCAATAGGTTGCTACAACTCATAGCTTAGCAAAGGGTGCAAACCTTATTTGACAACAGTTTTTGGCACGCCCGGTGGGACTGGGAACTGTCTTTCAGTCTTAAACCAAAATTATCATACTGCTATTTGGTATGTGCAGTAGAAATTGTAGTCTTTAGGAGACATATTTTAGCATACTTGGCGACTTCAAGCTTAGATTTTAGCAATTCCAGTGCATTATTTCTCATGAGAAGAGTGCAGACTACGAGTAACTCGCTTGTTTTTGAGTATTTGCAGTTGTCCCTGCCTAGAAAAAGTGGGAGGGAAGTCCAAAAGGTTCAAAAGATAGTTGTTTATTTTAGAAGATCCAAGTCAAATCCTTCTATGAGAAGCCATACTACTGTTCCAGTTATTATTGCTAACAGTATCCCAATTACAATGATTCCAGCAGTGAGAAATCAACCATTTGTTGCTTTTAACCAAGGCATCCCACTCAATTTGACTCAACATGACGAAATTCCTATTGCTACCTTAAAAAGTCTACCATATTTTCATGGCGAGGATCATACCACCCCAATAGAGCATATAAAAGATGTTGCTAACCTATGTGCTATTTATCATGTAATTAAGGAAAATGTTGCACTTAGATTGCTGGCAGTGTCATTTAAAGGAAAAGCCTTGCAATCGTTCAGAGGCCTGCCTGTCAACTCCATAGCAACATGGGATGAGTTAGGCAGCCAATTGTGCAAGTTTTTTGAAGATAAATCCGACCACTTGTCATTGGTGGAGTAGCTGTCTACAATCAAAAGAGCCCCTCACAAAGTTATGTTAGATTTCAATCATCGTTTCCAAAGGACGTGGGATAGAGTTCCACAAACGGTAAGGCCTACTGTGAATCATGTATTTTTATACTATTTGAGAGCTTTAAATAGTGATATTTCTGTGATGATTCAATTGATGGGAGGGGATACACTTCCTGCAGCATATAGTGTAGCTGTTAGAGTTGAAAATAGCTTCATACAGGCTAGTAAAATTGCCCCAAGACCACCTATGCCAATATTTCCTGCTCTTCAGCCTTCAATCCCTATGCAGTTACCTCTTTTGGATGTCATTCCAAGTGCACTAGCATTGCCAACACCTGATACCTAGCCTAACGACCAAGTAAATGCACTTCTAGCTTAGTCTTTCAAACTGCAAGAGATTAAAGGCCTTCTAACGACCTTTGGCAATGAGATAGTTAATCTAAAAAAATAGCAAAATCAAGGTTTTAAGCCTTATCAGCCCTCATTTTAGTCTAATTACCAGCAAAATTAGACCAACAGATTGCCTTATCAGCCTTATAATTAGGGCCAGAGATCTGCTCCTAACCCAAGGCCATATCAAGCTTATGACTCCAATACTGCAAGCACTTCCAAAGAGCTTGCACCCGTCCAGAACAATTTAATTCAAGATTATGAGTGGTGCTTTTCGTGTAATCAATCCCATAATTAGAGCACCTATGTAAATGAGCTACTTAATCAAGCCTTGATGGTTCAGAACAGTTCAACAATACAGCCTAATGTGCTTGTAGCAACTGAAGTATAGCCACAAGAGCAACAGACACACAAGTCTACATTCCTAAACTGGCAAGGGGAAGAATTTTGTTGAATGAACCACACTGATTCTTTAATTTCATATAATACACGTAGTAAAAAGAGGGCAATAGATGAAGGACATCAACCTGATACAGTACAGACTCAATCGAAATAAGGGCTAAACCAGAATCAAAATGCTCCTAGCTCATCAAAAGTTGACCAAATCTGAATTCTACCAAGAGGGCAGCCTTTGGTAGGCAAGCAACACTTTGATTCATCAGTCCAGGTGCTTTCAATTAAAGGTGATGTTATTCCTCCTAAAGGTCAAGTTAAACCTGCTACATCTTTCAATATACTTGAGCATATGAAGAAAATTAATGTGCCCATGTCAATATGGGATTCTCTGAGTATTTCGGGTCAAAAGGACTTGCTTCAATCTGCTTTATCAGGTTTAAGTGTCTCACATGAGCCTAGTATAGAAAAGGAGAGAGTTGTGTTGACTAGTATTGCTGTTGGTGATAAAGAACAACAAGCTGCTAAGGCCAAGCCACCTCCTTTTTATTTTTCATTGATCATAGGAGATCATCTTGTTCACAATTGTATGATTGACTCAGGGGCTAGTAGTTCAGTTATGCCCAAAAAGATTGTTGATAAGTTGGGAATTGAATATGAGCCACTAGAAAAGGGGGTAGTACAATTGGATGGTACTGTTGTTAACATAGTAGAGGTCATTAAAAATTTGAGTTTAACTTTACATGCTTGTCCAAATTTTGCAATACCACATGATATCTACATTATTGAGTTACCCCCGTACTTTTCCCTTTGTTTATCTAGGGATTTTATGGCCAAGATAGGTGGTTACCTATCCTCTGATTGGTCTCATATGCTGTTCAGAACTAGATATGGTACTAAAGTCACTGTTAAATTAGAACCCATAGCCAAAGTTCATATTGAACCTTACAATCCATCTCCTATTAATGCCAACTTGTTTACAAGTGTACAAGTGAAGCAGCTTGCTGTTCAAGAGGCTGAAATTCAAACAGAAAGAACATCAGATATTCTTCTTAAAGAGTGGGCATCTCAAACTCATGAGGTCGGTATAGATAAGCAGTTGGATGAGGTTGACATTGGTGTTTATATGATACATGAGACTGACTCTTTTATACCTAATATTGAAAAGGACAAAGAACAACATAGTGAGCATCATGAAAATGATGTGTGGGAGCTATATTTTGATGGCTCAAGGAGTAGGATAGGTGTTGGTGGTGGATGTATGCTGGTATCACCAGAAGGTTAGAAGTACTATTTAGCTTTCAAATTCTATTTTAGCTATTCTAAATTTTTTTTTGAATATGAAGCTCTAGTCCAGGGCTTGGAGTGGGCAAGACAGAGAGGTATTAGCTGTCTAAAGGTTTATGGTGACAACAAGTTGGTTGTCAATCAGGTCAGAAAGCTTAATGTTGTAAAAAATGATATACTTAGGTCTTATACGAATAGAGTATGGGATCTCTTAGAGGGATTTGAGGCATTTAATCTGATTTCCATTCCTAGAACTCAGAATAAACATGCTGATAGATTAGCTGCAGTAGGAGTTGAACATGATATTCCAAAGGAGATTTGCAGCGATAAAACTAGTTAGCATATTAAGGTTGTAGTTAGGCCTGTTGTGCCTGATAATAATATACACTGGCAAGTATTTGATAGTGAGTAGCAGATTGTCAACTTTTTAAGAGAAGAAGCTGAGTTCTCACATACCAATCAAGAAAAGTTACAACACCAGTACAGTGACCAGGTTATTCAGCTAAGAAACAACAAGTTGCCAAAAGGCTTGGTCACTTTAGAATCTATTTTTAATACAGATGATGGAGCTAGAAAACCCAAGGGCAGTATTCAAGTTCAGTAAGATACCTATGAAGAAGTTGAAGTTTTCAAAGAAAAGCTTCTTAAGTTAGGCAAGGTATGTACAACTGAAGAGAACCGTGTTTTTATTCAGCTTTGTCAAGAATTTAATGATATCTTTTTCTAGCAATATACTGATTTAAAGGGATTTAATTCCCAGTTTGCTCAACATACCATTGAACTTGAGCCTAATGTCAAACTTGTTAGGCAGAAACAGAGGCCTATGAATCCTAAGTTAGAGCCTTTAATGAAAAGGGAATTAGATAAGTTGATTGAAAGCAACATTATTTTCCCCATTAAGCATACCTCATGGGTTTCGAACCTAGTACCAGTACAGAAGAAAAATGGTGAAATGAGACTCTGTGTAGTTTTTCATGACTTAAATAGGGCCTCCTTAAAGGACCATCATCCTCTGCCTTCTATGGAGCAGATACTGTAGGTAGTTTCAGGGTCTGAAAGATTTTCCTTATTAGATGGCTATTCTAGTTACAACTAGATATTAGTGAAAAAAGAAGATCAGTACAAAACAACCTTCACCACAAAATGGGGAACTGTGGCCTATTAGAAAATTCCCTTTGGTTTATCTAATGCCAGGGCAACCTTTCAAAAAGCCATGGATATGGCCTTTCAGGGTTTAATGTACAAGATAGTCTTAGTCTATCTTGATGATATCACTATTTTTTCTAAGGAGGCTAAGGATCATCTGAATCATTTGAGGCATATTTTTGAGAAATGTAGGGAATTTGGGATATCATTTAATCCCAAAAAGTGTGTGTTTTCTATTCATGAAGGAAGATTGCTCGGTTATGTGGTGTCTAAATAGGGTATTACTATTGACCCTGAAAGAATAACTGCTATCTTAGCTCTTCCTTTACCAGCGTACGAAAAGGGTTTGTAGAGTTTTATTGGTAGGATTAATTTTGTTAGGAGGTTCATCCCTGACATAGCTGATTTATTAAGTCCACTAACTCATATGCTGAGAAAGAAGGTACCTTTCAGCTGGACTAAAGATGGGAAAATAAGTTTTGAGCTTATAAAAGAGGCATTAGCAGCTGCACCTACACTTCCGAATCTTGATTTTTCTAAAGATTTTATTTTATATGCCTATGGAAATATTGATTCACTTTCAGCCATGCTTGTACAGTGAAATGATGAAGGATCTGAACAGCCTGTGGCATTCTTCAGTTAGGGACTCAAAGAATACGAGCTCAAGTATACTTTTGTAGAGAAACATGTTCTTACTGTTATAAGAATCTTAAAGAAGTTTAGGCACATGCTTTCCAATAACAAGATTATATTGATGGTTGCTCATCCAAGTGTGAAAGAGTTTTTACTGAACAAAGATTTGAGTGATAAAAGAGCTGGTTGGGTCACTAAGGTGATGGAGTATGACCTTGAAATAAAGGTTACCAAACTAATAAGAGGGAGAGGTCTCTATGAACAACTTACAGAGGACAACAAAAACAACATAAAAGAGGAAGAAGGTTATGTTTTAGCACTTCAAGATGGACAAGCTGCTATACTTGCTCCTACAGGTTGGATTGCAGAAATGACACATTTTTTATTGACTAGTGAGTGCCTTCCTGATCTAACTAAATCCAGAAGAAGGTATTATCGACTGCAATCCATACCTTATGTTCTTTTAAATGGTTTGCTGTTTAGAAGAGATTTTCATGTTGTCCTATTGAGATGTATTGAAGCTGATTAGGTTGATAGAGTATTGCATGAATTCCATCAAGGGTTAACTAGTGGACACTTTTCTCCAAGAGCTACAACTCTCAAAATAATGAAAGGAGGCTATTACTGGCCTACCTTATTCAAAGATGCTCATTTATGAGTGAGAAAATGTAAGAAATGTGCCATTTTTGCTGGAAAAGAGAACTTGGCAGCCCTTCCGCTGTAACCAATTCAAATTGATCAACCCTTCATGAAATGGGGTTTGGATTTCTTTGGGGTTATAAACCTACCATCAAGTGTAGGCCACAAGTGGGTGTTCATAGCCACTGATTATTTTTCAAAATGGACTGAAGCTATGGCACTCGAAGAGGCTAATGAATCTGCTGTCCTAAATTTCTATGAAGAATTAGGTACCAGATTTGGTATCCCAGATTCTATTATCTTAGACAATGCCCTTGCTTTTATGAGTATTAAAATTTCTGACTGGGTTGTCAAGAATGGTATATATCAGAATACATCCTCTAATTATTATCCGTAGGGCAATGGACAAGCTGAGTCCACTAACAAGAATCTCCTAAGGATCATTAAGAGAACTATGGAAGACAATCAAAGAGCCTGGCACACCAAGCTGAAATCAGCCTTGTAGGTTGATAGGATTACGTCAAAAAGGTCTACAAGACTTTCTCCATACATGTTAGTGTATGGAAAAGAGGCAAGACTACCTATTTCAGTTGAACTCCCAGCCCTTGATCTGGTAAACTAGCTTGATATGATTGAGGAGGAGCCTATGACAACAAGGTTAGCTTGGTTAATTGAACTTGAGGAACTCAGAGCTCAAGCAGTGAAAAAGATTGAGCAACATCAGGCTCAAATGAAAAGGTCATTCGATAAAAAGGCGTCTCCTAGAATATTCTAGGAAGGTGACATAGTGCTAAAGTAGGATGAATTTAAAAGCAGACCTAGAAAGAACTCCAAATTTGATGCATTTTGGACTGGGCCATATATCATCACTGAGAAGAAACAACATAATACTTTCCAGCTATCTAAGTTGGATGGTGTAGTGGAACTAATCCCGGTGAATGGGATTCACCTCAAACATTGCTTTTGAGGTATGGACCTAAATCTATACATAGCTGTTAAAATTCTAGATATCAATAAGTGCATCCACACATTGGATTAGATGCAGTTTTCATCCCCTAAGTGCTATTTCAGCACAAGCGAGCAATTCTCCTTTTGTTTTTTTGTCTTGAATGGGCCAAGGCCTCATGTGTGTCTATCTTTTGAGTTACTGGGGTCCTGGATAAGTTTTCTGTGAATAGGTCTAGGTTCCCAAGGACTCCATGCCCAATGGATAAGACTAGGCTACTGGTTTGCATATTTAGTAGGCAAACATCTAGCTGAGGTCACCAAAAATGTTACCTGATTTTCACCCGCGGGCTCAATCAGGCAGGGGAACCTATGTTTTCAAGTGTTCATGAAGGCCAAATGGAGGAACATTTGCATCAAGGTTACAAATTTTCTAACTTGTTTGCTTCTTGTGCAGCTGCAGGGGGAAATTATGTTTTAAATTCGACACGTGGATTAAATGTGGCTCCCAAAAGGGTTGAGCCCAGCGTGCAAGGGTTTAGTTTTCATTGGGAAGGTCTTCATCTGATGCTATTGAGAACTAATGGAGGCATTTTTTTGCAGGGTGAAATCATACATCTGATGCTATTTCACAAGGAAGTCTGTTGGAAAGTATGCCTCAGTCAGATCTGGCATAAAACTTCTTAAAGAAGAAAGTCGCTGAGACTAGCTGAATGTCTTTCTGACTAGTCGTGTGTTATATTCATTTGAAATCCTCAGGTCCCTGAGACATTTTGGTCGCCATGAAGTTTTCTATCTTTCTCTGACCGAAGACCTCATGCCGATGGTTGTTCACAAGGTTAGCGTTGGGGAGAATGGTTTGCCTTCGGTGTGACCTCTCATCAAAAAATGGACGTCTTACCGAAAGGATTTGTCATAGGGGAGAAGTCTGGCCGACAGGGTGAGGTCTCGCCAAAAGGGGGGGTGTCATCGGTATGAAGTCTTCCCAACTGATGGATGTCTTGCCGATGGTTGTTAGTCTCACCGAAGGATTGTGCCTTTGGTGTAATTTTTTGAGTTTGGCATAATTTCTTGTTGACTTAGGGGAGTCTCGCTGAAATGAAATGGTCTCAGGGAAAGGAGTTAGCGTCGATGTAACATCTCGCAGAAAGGGGGTGGTCTCGCCAAAAGATTTTGCGTTCGGTAAGAAGTCTTGCCAACTCGATGAAGTCTCGTCGAAGGATTGTGCCTTCGGTGTAGTGTTTTGAGCTCGGGGTGACGTTTAGCCAACAGATGGAGGTCTTGCCAAAATGGAGTCGTTCGGGGAGATGTCTTGCTAACTGGTGGACTCTTGCCGATAGTGGTTCACAAGATTGTAGCATCAGGGAGACTCTGAGCTGAAGGATTTGCGCTCGGTATGATGTCTTCCTGACAGATGGAGTCTTGCCGATAGTCTAGGTGATGGAAAGGGGATATCGGTATGACTCTTGCAGCCCGCTATGACTTCTTCCTGACAATCGATGGTCTTGCCGATAGCGATGGGTCTGTTATAGGCTTCAGTGAGACCTCTTGTCGACAAGCGATTCTATTGCCAATGGGTATGTATGTTTCAGTAAGATTCTTGGTGACAGCTGGCATCGGGGAAGGGTGTTACACTCAGTATGATGTCTTGCTGTTGAATGTTTGTCTCACTGATGGTTTTAGATGCTGCGATATAACTCTTGGGAGCTTGCTATGACCTCTTACCGAATGTGATTGTCTTGCTGACAGAACATTGAGGCTCGCCAAGACTCCTGGCTGAATGGTTTGCACTCGCTGTGACCTCTGGTCAACAGCGATAGTTTGGGCGACAATCTTTGACATTGGTGTAACTTTTGTTGCTCGCTATGAAGTCTCATCGACAGTTGTGTGTTATGCCGATAGCTGCTGTGGAGCATTTTAAGCATCGAGGAGACACGACTAGTGTCTCACTAACATACGATTTTGTTTGAATGACTTTTGACCACTTGAAAATCTTACGTGGTGTCTGTTCAACCAATCAGAGGAAGCTGAAGGTGAACCAGTGGCAGTTGGACTGTTGCGGCTATTCTTGTGAGGAAGATCAACAAAGCATAAATGAAATGGATCTACTTTGGTTCGATGGATGATCAGGGCATGTGAATTCAGTTTAGAGGGTGCCTGATGCTACTTCTCGAAGAGGGTCAACTTGCGGAAGGGTCTAGAACAAGAGGAGAGTAGAAGGGAAGAGATCACAAGGATAACTGGGATGTCGGCTGGAAAAAGTGGATCGACATTAATGACCATACTTTAGAACATTCGAAGTAGCTCTTGAAAGATGTCTCGAGGTTGGACACGAGGGCCAAAAGTTAATGCGATGGTTTCAAAAGATCTGAAGGCCACTCTTGAGGGTGATATTTTCACCGACATGGATAGAGGGATGCACATTGAATGCAACATTAACTTTATTCCAAAAGATCCGAGGGCCGATGTGTTTAGGAACCGACTCATTATTTTGTAAACCCTAGGGAAGGAGGGAAGGAGGCCGACACTTTTTAGTTTTTGTTGTATATATGGATTTTTTGCCTCTTTGTAAAAAAGTTCTTAGTTAAGAGATTGCTAAAAAAACATTATTCAGACTTTGTAAGTCATTTTTGAATACTACAAATTTGTAATACAGAGACTCTTTATTTTTCTCAATAGAAAGTCATTTCCTTCACTGATTTTCTTTGTTGTTTTAGTGCTGGTTGTGAGTTGCATGATAAAATTTTGTGTAATCCTTTATTTTATCAGATTCCTTCAGTACCGAACGCAAAGAATATTATGTCATAGTGCAGGTTTATGTTAGTGATCTCTTTCTATTGCATTTATATATGTGAAAACATCATTTTTTTCCTTGTGTTAAGCATTAGAACAGTTAGAACCTTACATAGAATCACTTTTGCAGACATAAATCTCTTTGTTGTGAGATTATTTAGCTTTATTGAGATTTTTGTGAGTTCCAACAATATTTTCATATTTTTATCTTTGGTGTATCACCTGTTAGTGATAGGTTTTAAATTTCAAGTATATCCTTCTTACTCTTTTCCTTATCATTCTTTAGTACTCTCAAGTTATTTTAAGGGGAACCAACCCATAATCTAGAGGTCCACTTCATTCCCAGGTCACTCACAACCTCGATGTGTTCTCATGTGTCAATAGGTTGCTACAACTCATGGCTTAGCAAGGGTGAAAACCTTATTTGACAACAGTAATATGCCCTAGAAAAGTAAATATGGATAAATAAAGTGAAGAAAAAGTGATTGAAATAGGAAAAGAACATGTCACTTACTATTCATTTTACCTTTCATGTAGCGTGATAGTGACGCGAGAGAAGAAGAAGATGCCACTCAGACAAGATTACATTCCTTCATGACTAGACGATCTTTGTGGGCAGGTGGTGCGCGACGAGTTGCATCATGAGGTGAGTCAATTCTGCAACATTCATTTTGTACCATGATGATGTTGTAATGATGTTTATGTGTAAAATAAGATAAATTTAGGGTTCTTGGAAAAAAAATTGTAAAGCGTCCACTATTTTCACAAAGTGTCCTATTTGTTCGCGAAGTGTCCCACTTCTTCGCGAAGTGTCCTGTTTCTTTGCAGAGTGTCCAAAAAGGGTTCTAAAGTAATTAGGGCCATTAAAATAACACACTAAATATGATTTAGCACACTTGCATGATGAAATTTTTGAAAATTGATGAATTTAGAAGAAATTTAGATGATTTTGTGATAAATTAGATAGGTTCCCGCCTGGTCGCGATAGCGGCTAGGTGGAAGACAACTCACATTTCTACGAGACCATGCACCATCACTCTCAACAATAGAGATAGAGCATTTATAGGAAGTAGGTATCTATTGGGCATATTTAATGCCACTTATGAGATACCGTGATGCGATGCTTATGGCTCTATATGAGTGGTGGGATGCCGACACTTGTACATTTTATTTGCCCACCAGGGAAATGACAATCACACTTAGGATGTACACAACATTCTTTGAGTTCCTATTTGGGGGGAGTGGGTATATTTCCAAGGTGATCAGACATTTCAAGAGAAGAAGAGAGACATGCAATATTGTTGGGGTGGTCCTATTCATGATGAGAGAGTCAGAGCACTGATGGAGCTTCTAATGTTGCTATATTCACGAGCCCCTATGGTGAGATAGATTATGATGCATATAGTAGCACTGGTTCTTCTTCCAGATGGATGAGCAACACACTTAGATGGAGGACTCGTACATTTGAATGAGGGATGCATGATTAGAGAACAATCTATGCTTGGGGCCGCTGCATTCTAGCACATTTATATTATGATCTTGGCTGGTTTGTATTTTGAGAGATTGATAGTAGTCCATTGTACACTACTATAGGTTTGTTTCCTTGAGAATATCACATGTACCAGGCCTATCAGATTCCCATGTACTATAGCAGTAGGATATCCATGAGCATTTGGCTATCCACTATGATGCCTATGGAAATATGGAGATGTGCATTATTCTAGGGTGAGATTTGACTGACTAGAGGAGGATGAGATCCTCTGGAGACCTTATCTACTTACACCATGGTGGCCAGATCCCACAGGACAGCTAAGGAGGATGCAGATGGATAGATATTTAGCAGGGAGGCATGACTACACTGTACGATCATTTTTATATGGGCGAGTCATGTGATAGTTTGGACGGGTATAGACACCACCGAGGGCATGCCCCTTCATTAGGTGATCAGTGTGGAGTGCTCAGAGGCTAGGTGAGACCATTCAGCTGAATATAGATCATGTTCATGAGAGTGATTTCAATTAATCAGATCACAATCAGCCACCAATATCTGACACTGATGATGTCAGTAGCACAGATGGACACGAGGAGTGGTGGTCATATGCACGACCAGCTCCTATGTTCCTGATGGGTTGTCCTATAGGTGATGTAGGATTTTCAGCAGATAAGGATGATGAGACAGAGGAGAGAGCAGAGGAGGGATGGTATAGGCCAACAAATATAGTTACATACGTCATAGATGAGGAGTACTAGTCCAAGGTTGATCTTGATTATGAGGACTAGGATGGAGGAGAGGAGGATGAGGATGAGGAGGATGAGCTCGAGGAGGAGCCATTATTATGTGAGGGTGATGAGGTAGCTTATGAGGATCAGTATGAGCATGGAGAGTCCTCACATGCTTATAGGACTGGATCACGATCAATAGCTACAACATACATAAGCACTCATAGTCAGAGAGAGGCTAACATGTCCTCGATGCCCCCTAGAGAGGATGAGGTTGACATTCTCCATACTTCTCGAGATATAGGTGATGACATTTAATTTTATGCATGTCTAGTATTTTATGTTTTTGATGTACATATATATTATGATGATGAGTTACTGATGGTGTATATTAGCTATCTTGCAGGAGGGATGAGAGAATGGTGAGAGTTCTATCATCAGGCGGCCATAGAGATAGTGCATGTATCTATCGACGAAGAGGAGGTGGATCTTGACTACGTGTCCCCATTGATTGTAGAGGAAGAGCCAGAGTCACTTCATCCATTCGCGATACTATGTGCAACATATAAGAGTATGAGGAGATGACTTCATTGAGCTAAGAGTGCATTGTGATTAGCACAAACCTCATCAGAGGTAGAGAGACCGTAGAAAGAGCTAGCATAGGCATGGGCAGAGAGGGATCAGATGGTAGAGGAGTAGCTTGTAGCCCTTAGTCGAGTATAGGGTTTGGAGTTCGCACTTAGAGTGGGCAGTTTGCAGTCACATTCACACACGATAGTCTCATGACATCCGGGAACAAGATCATGAGTGCCAGAGCCTGAGGGGTTTGGTTCTCACAGACCATGATGACTCTTGATATGATATGATGATGTATATATTTGAAACTTTTGAAAAAAAAAATATAGACAAACATGTTCTTAGTGTGTTTGTTAAATGCAATGTGATCAATTAAATACCTTTATTTGAAAGTATGTAATTAATAGCTACATGATTTAATCAAAAAAATTACCATATTGGTAACATGTGAAATGAGAAAAGAATATGAAAATGATCTAATTTAACATGAAGAGAAAATGAGTAGCATGAAATCTAAAGTAAATATTTACCTTAGTGTTCAAGACAAACACAAAAGTTGGTGTCAAGAACAAAGCAATGTGAAAGTTATTACAAATAACTTTGAACAACACTGCTATACTCATTATACTATTCAGGGGAAAGTTAGAGATAATATCGATGCAAATGTGCATCATTAATAGGGTCCCAAAGGGGAGTGCCATCAAGTTGTGTTAGGAGATAAGCACCAGACCCATAACTAGTATCAACTATGTAGGTCCCAACCAATTAGGGCTAAACTTAACTCTTTCTTCATTATCAGCGCTAGTAATCCATTGATTTTCTATAAGAACCAAATCACCCATAGAAAATGAATGAGGAATGACATGAATATTGTGTTTACATTGCAAATTTTTTATATGAGCTTGTAGATGTCTGAGAGTGCTAAGATGCTGTTCATCAAGCATCTCAAGTTGATGTAACTGTTGAATTTTTTAAGTATCATTATCAATGATATCTCATAGAACAATTCACAATGTAGGAATTTCTAACTCCAAGGGCATAATCACATCAATGCCATAAACAAGATTATAAGGTGTATGTCCTGTTGAAGAACACACACCAGTTCTATGAGCCCAAAGTGCATAAGATAATTGCGTACGCCAATCTTTATGATGTTGGTTGATGGTTTTATTTAGAATTTATTCAAGGATTTTATTAGTATTTTCAGCTTGTCCATTAGATTGAGGATAATATGGTGTTGAAAAATGATGTTGAATATTGAATTTTTCAAGGAAAGCTTGGACTTCGCTATTCTTAAATGGAGTTCCATTATCTAAAACTATTGTAGAAGGGAGTCCAAAGCGAATAATTATGTAATCCAATATGAATTGGAAAACTTTTGTAGCAATTGTTGAGCGAAGAGGAATGACTTCTACCCACTTCATGAAATAATCTGTTGTAGTAATAATAAATGTACTTCCAACAGAAGAAGGTGGTGAAATTTTCCCTATTAAATCCAATCCCCATACTAGAAACAACCAAATAGGATTATTAGCATGGAGTTCAGCAGCAGGAGCATGAATCAAATTACTATGCTCTTGGCATTTATGACACTTTTTGACATGATTAGAACAGTCTCTTTCCATATTCTTCCAATAATAACCTATACGAAGAAGCTTCTGCACTAATGAACGTCCTCCATAATGACCATCACAAGCACCTGCATGAGCTTGCTCAAGTGCTAAGGGGATTTCAACGTCTCTAAGGCATCGTAATAGGAAACCATCAAATGGTCTTCTATATAATACATCAACAAGAATAATATATTTAGTTGCAAGCCTTTGTAAGTGCTTTTGAGTATTTGTTGTGGTAGGTTCGGGAATGGTGCCATCTTTCAAATAATTAAATATTGCATCATACCATTCACACGAATCATCTTGATTTATGTTCAAAATATTCACTATCAAAACATCAATCAGAGGTTTCTCAATGGGATGAATAAAAAAGGTGAAATTAGAAGATGAATCATGCAGAGAGATTAAAGAAGCAACACTTGCCATAGCATCTGCATGTCGATTATCTTTGCATGGGATACTATTAATGGTGAATGAATCAAACCTATCTAATAGTTTGACAATAAGATCCTTATATTTTAACAATTTTTCATGCTTAGTTTGATAAGTACCATTGATTTGTTTTATAACCAATTGGGAATCACCAAATATTTTGATATGTTTAACGTGCAACGATAAAGCAACCTGTAATCGTGCGATCAATGCTTCATACTCAACTGTATTATTTGTATACATAGGAAATTTAATCGATAAGATAAGGGAATTTGTTTACCATTAGGTGGAATGAGTATCACTCTAGCACCAGAACCTATTTGACACTTAGATCCATCGAAAAATAACTCCCATTGTGTAATATCATCAGTTAAGACATGGTCATCAAGAAAAGCATCAGAAATAGGTGAAGTAGAAGGGGAAGGAGCATCAACTAAGTGATCAGTTAAGGCTTGTCCTTTTATTGCTTTTTGCGAAACAAATTTAAGGTCAAATTCCATTAACAACATCACCCACTTAGCTAAACGTCTAGAAAGATCGGCTTTATTGAAAATGTATTTGACAGGATCAAACTTTGTAACAACTTGTTTTTCAACATTATTTAAATAATGTCGCAACTTACTAGTAGCAAATACAAGAGCTGAAAAATGTTTTTTAATTGGTGAATATCATAGTTCATAATCAATTAAAGTATGAATAATGTAATAAATTGGATGCTCTTTACCATTAGTATCATTTTGAGCCAACAATGCTACAAGAGCATGGGCTGAAGCAACGATATACAAAATAAATGGTCTATTCAGCATAAAGGGTTGTAAAATAGGTGGAGTAGCAAGATATTTCTTGAGACTCTCAAAATCCTATTTACAATCCTCATCCTAGTCAAAAGGAACATCCTTTTTTAGAAGATGTGTAAAAGGAATTGTGCGATCGGCCAAAGAAGCAACAAAACGATGGATTTCTTGAATTTGACCTTGCAACGTGTGCAACTGAGAAATATTTTTAGGAGGTGGCATGTTAATGATTGCATCTATTTTCTTTGTGTCCACCTCAATGCCTTTGTGAGATATGATAAATCCTAAAAGTTTACTGCTATCTACACCAAAGACACACTTTTTTGGATTTAAGTGCATGTTATATTTACGTATTCGTTTGAATATTGCACGAAGAACACTTGTATAATCTTGTCGTGTTAATGATTTAGCCAAAATATCATCGACATAATCTTCTAAGATTTTGTGAATATAATCATGAAATATTAATGTCATCACGTGCTGATAAGTTGCACCGGCATTCTTTAGACCAAAGGGCATCACAACCCAACAAAATGTTCCCTAGATAGTAGTAAAGACAGTTTTAAATTGATCACAAAGATTAATAAGAATTTGATTATAACCAGAAAAACCATCCATGAATGAAAAAAAACCATGTCCGATAGTTGAATCCACAATCATATTGATGTTAGGGAGCGAAAAATCATCTTTTAAAGAGGCTTTATTCAAGTCTCAAAAATCGGTGCATACCCTAATACGATTGTCAGGTTTTGCAACTGTGACAATGTTTGAGATCCATGGTGAATAATCAATAGGTCAAATAAAGCCAACATCAAGGAGTTTCTCAAGTTCCTCCTTAACACATAAGGCCACACTAGGATGCATTTTACGAATCTTTTGTCTAACTGGTTTGACATTTGCAATAAGGACAATGTTATGCATCACTATTTTTGAATCAATTCCTGGCATATCAGAATATTTCCAAGCAAAGATATTAGGAAAATCATAAAGTAAGGTTGTAGTATCTTCTTGTTCTTCATCATCAAGACACTTCCCAATTTTAATAATTTTATCTTTATCATTAGTGTCCATTAACACATCAATTGTGTCTCCTAAAGGGAGTACATATGATTTAGGACTGTCGGATTCAAACAACTCTTTAGTTGTTTCACTTGAGTCTTGCTTGGTAATAGTTATATAATAAGCAATAGTTTCCTTACAAGGATATGCAGATGGGTGATCATAAATGCCTAACATATTTTTTATAGCCTCATTATTGTCAACATACTCTGAAAAAGGTGATATATTCAGATCAAGCAACTTGGGATATTTTATTACAAGTTTGTGTTGAGATTTAATTTTTATAGCATTAACATTCAAAGAGGGTTGTTGAGTGGATTGTGTTTTCTTAGAAAAGGAGTATCCCAATCTAGTTTTGAGTTCTTGCATGTTAGGTTCTATAGGGACACAAATGCCTTGCTCATGTTTCCCACATCCTTTTCCATTATATCCCAATTGTTTAACAAATTTAGAACCTTTTCCATAAATTCGTTCCATTTCACGTGGATTAGGCGGTGGTTGACAATCTATCTCATCATAACTTGTTTATGTTGCATTTTCATCTGAATTAGATGAGACAAAAGTTTGGGAAGATGATTGAGAATGTTGTGTAGACATAATAGTTGGTTTTTCTTGTTGATCATCTATATTTTGTGAAAATGTATACTCGCCCATAAATGAGGGTGTAAATTCTAAGGTTCTCCAATCATCACCAAATAATTTAGAGAAAGATTCTGTTTCCATTTACTCAATTTTTCGAGGATCAATATTAGATGTTGGAATTAAAGTCTTTAAAGGACTTGTAACCCCTTTTTCAAGGTTTAAGCAACTTTCCAGCTCAGGGTCGATGGTAATTTGATAAATGCAATCTTTATAAATATATTTCATGATATGATGAAGGGTGGAGGGTACAACATTCATATCATGAATCCATGGTCTGCCTAAAAGAAGATTATATGAAAGGTCATGAGGCATAACATGGATTGGAGTCTACAAGGTAACCACACCAACCGAAATAGGCAAAGTAACTACCCCAAGCGGTTGGTTTATAATATTATCAAATCCTCTAATGGAAACTGAATCAGGCTTTATTTGTGATTTGTCAAATTTTAAATGATCAAGGAGATTTAGACTACACACATTAAGGACATATCCATTATCTATAAGAGTATGTTTGATACCTGTAGTCTTATATTGAGAAATTATGATAAAGGCATCATGTTGATAAAAGGTAATATCAAGAGGTTTTTTGTTAACAAGAGTTGCCACATCATTCAGAGTGGTACCAGGAGGAATGGTGATTTGTTTCAAGGTGGATTGCAAGATATTATTATGATTTGGTGAATTTTGAAGGAAATCCCAAAGAGATATTTTAGCAGGAGTATTCTTCAGTTGTTCAATAAGGTCATACTCAATTTGTAAAGTATAACAAGGAGCGGTAGGTGGGTTGGGTAAGGGTAAAGATGAGGGAGTTGGTTGCAGAGGTTGTGAGTTATTGCGAGTGTTATAGGTATGAGCAACAGTGTCATCACTATATTGCTGCGATACATCATCGCTAGGAGGGAAAAGGGTATGTCTAGGTCTATTATTAGGGTGAAGGGGATGGTCAGGTGGATAAAGTATGAGTTTAGGTTGAATGAAATTAACTTCCTCAACATTAAATGGTTCACTACAAACCAAAACGAATGAATTTGGTGAAATAGGATCTTGAAAAGTCTCATCTATCTCATTCAAATTATCACAGCTAGAGGGTTCCATATGTAAACCATCATCAATAGGTTTAGGATGTGTGTTTGGTTGTATAATAAGGTTAGTTTCACAAACCCTAGTGGATGGGTTATGCAAGAGGAAGTCTTGAAGGGCTTCGTCTAACATAGCAAAGTCATCACTACTAAATGGTGTAGGAGATGAATTATCATTAGATAGTTTAAGTTGTTCATTACAAGCATTAGGGGATGAGGGGATTGAGAGGATGCCCTTAAGGGCTTCATCTAACTTATCAATATCATCACAACTAAGTGGCTTGGATGAAATTCTATTATGGTATTGTATCATTTGCTTAATTGGGTCTTGTGATTTATTCTGTTCTTCTTATTGTAATCATGTTATAGTTTCCTCAATGTAAGCTAATCGAAAGGGACTACGAAAGATAACCAAAAAATGAGCTTTCAACAATCTAAGAGTATCTTGAAATGCCATAATGCTAAAACAAATCTAGAATAACTGAACAAAAATAGAGAAAGAAACTATAGTAAACAGAAATATGCAAGAACATAAACTAAATTTTGAAAATGGAAATGCAAATCTGAAGAGGGACTGATTCGCCCTAGGTGGCGAATGAGTCCCAGGTTATAAAATTTTCAAAATTTTCTGATTTTTTGTATTTTCTGAAGATTATGATGCCCATAAAATGCAAAAATAGAGCATGTATACTAATTACTGAAATTAGAAAAGGGAATGCAGTATAAAAGAATGATCGAAATAACACTTTCACTAATGCAATATTTAACAATCCTAAATATGCAAAACAATAAGAAAGTGAATGAAATGCAAAGATGCCAAAATAAAAATAAGGTTATGTTCGAAAGTCGGGTTCACCAAAATGAACCGTAGACTATTGGCTCCTATTCGCTTTCTAATACTCCCAAGTTTTTCACTTAGAATGAGAAAGGTGGGCCAAAGAAGCTAACTAGTTCATTCAAATGTGTTAAAAATAGGGTTTATTAAACCTAAGTGTAATGAACTAAATGCTATGAACTGATCTAGAAAAGTGTTGATGAATGTAAAACTCAAATCTAAATGATGTTTGTAAACACAGTGATGTTTGCAAATAAACCTAAAAGAATGAATGAAAATATAAACTTTAACTAAATAGAAGGTTATTTCTAGAAAGTGTGCACTTGATGACTAGCTAAGAGCTGTAAACAGAGTATGGAAAATGATTGAATCTAAAACTTTATCCTGACTTGAACTCATTCACCACCCATGGCAAATCAGTCCATAGTCAGATCTTTTTCTGTCTGAAAACCTATTTCTTAAACTCTGAAATTTGGATCTGAATCCGACTCAAATTTTTTCCTTAGGGTGGACTCATTTGACAAGCATGGTGAATTAGTCCACTTTCTGATTCCTGCAAGTACAAAACTCAAATCTGCACCTTGACACTTGTACAACAATTTCTGACAGAAACCCGATTCTAAATCTCAAAAAATTCTTGCAAAATAACTTGAATTTGTTTGTATAATGGGGGGTTTGCCTCAGTGAAACCCCTATATGGGTAATTAAACCTTGAATAGAAAGAAATGTAAATGAAACCCTAACCTTAGATGTGTTAAAGATTAGGAAAGGCTGAATCAATGATAAAAACCCCATTCTATTGCTCTAGAATAGGGCATGCAAATGATAAAAAAAGTGATGCAAGATCTCAAACCCTAGAGACCTTACAATACCTTAAAATATGATTGAAATGACATACAAACAATTGATATGTAAATGCAAACCTTAATACGAAGATAGGCTGAAAATGGAAGATGGAAGCTCTAGGAAACCAAGTCCTTAGGCATGATTCGGTGGCTAGTTGCACCTGTTCACCCTAGATTTCTTCATGAATCACAGTAGGAATCCATTGTCAAACCCTTGCAATGTAAATACTTGATAACAAAGTTAGCTTCAAGACTTGCAAAAACCCTAGTTTGCTGTCATAAAACTTTAACTTTTGCTAATACAAAGTTATTGTAGAAAGTGATTTATGAATTGATTTTGAGAGATATTGAAAGATAATGCAAAATTGACAAAAAATTGTATCAAATGACCTAAAACAAGTTTTTATAAGCAATCACGACTTAATTTCCCATTAATTAGACCTAAGAGGCTGACATACACTGGAAATGAAACAAAATTTATTCATTTCCCGCTCAAATTTGAACTTTCCCTCAAAAGGGGACTCATTCGCCACCCTTGGCGAATGAGTCCACCCTAAGTGGAATCATTTACCCAAGGTGGAGAATGAGTCCAACTACTGCTTTTTAGGGTGGTCTTTGAGATATAATGATTTTAACTATTGTTTGTTAGGTTTTTATGTTATTTCTCAGGTGAAATAGGCCTCTAGATCACAATTAATAGGTCAAAGGGGCCTATAAATGCTGTTTCAAAGAGAAAATGATGTAAAAGGACTCAAAATTAGGTCTAATCACGTGTGAAATTTCCTCTTTTCTAAAGAAGGGCCAATTTTCTACGACACAATTAAATAAAACTTTACCATTCAAGAAAATCAGAAAACAATTTGTAATGAAATAAACCATTTTAATTATTGTTGGTGTATAATTCTATGAGTTAACACTAACTCAATCATGCTAAGGCAATTTATTGTAAACACTATCTTTTTGGGTGGATAGTAGTCTCACCATATCTTTTTGGTTGACCTCCTATCCTATCCTATCTTTGAGTTTGACCTCCTATCCTATCCACTTTTGATGGATCTTGGTTGATCTTCCTTTCCTATTTATGTTCAACTCTTCCACATAATTGATACTTCATTTTGTGATCAGTTTCAGCTTATTGATCTGTTGGAAATCTAATATGATATCATAGCCATTATGAGCTTTTTTTATCCGATTTGAAATCAGTTGTGCAAATTCATTTTTTGTGCTTATTATTTCAGACTTCATTTTTTTTTGCTGCATTTAAATCTTGTACACTACATTTTTTGTGAATCTCTATTGAAGGGGTGATAAACACCCAATTCAAAACAAAGAGGTGTAACCAATCTCTACGTTTGCATTTTCTTTACAAGCTACTATGAGGGAGGTGTGATTTGAGATTGGAGGCGCTAGTTTCTTAGTGCCTCGATTTCACCACATTCTCCAGCACATTAACCCTCCAATTGGTCGCCTTGATGGCCTCATCTAGCGTAAAAAAAAAAGTCTAAAGCGATGCCAATTCTACAAGCACCTCAATAGCCTTGATGTAAGCCGATCGACAGGACTAGATCTGCTGCCCTCCATGGGCCAAGCCTGTCATTTCGTTCTTTGTCGCTCCTCTATGAAGTACTCGAATTTGGGCAATTTGAGAGAGGCGTGTTTTTTTTTTGAAGGGCTGGGTGCGCCCATTTTTGCTATCTTCCCACTTGTATTGCTACGATTTTGGAAAGTAGGGAGGTACCATTTTGGTCAACCCTCAGTTGTTTTTGTGCTAGAAAGGGTCGATTAAGGCCAGACTAGTGTGACAGGTGCAACTTTCTGCTTGACCAACGACATCAAGGTGGAGGCTATGATTTCCCTATAGGAGGCTGATGATGTGTGAAGAAAGGCTTGGTCACACTCATGGTCTCCTGTTCTTGCCACGGGCAACCCCCTCTTCCTGTTGCACCGGTGAAATCAACTTTATGGTGAGGCCCAATTTTGTTGTTTTGTAGGATGACTCAACCTGGAGGGCGCCATCTGGGTGTTGGAGGGCATGAGGGTACGTTTTTGTTGCTTGCACCTGAGTTTGGCGTTGGGGTTCTGTTTTTGAATCTTGCTGGTTCTCTCATGGTGAGGAAACATACATTATTTGCTTGCCCTTCCCAACCTCATGCCCATTTGTTGAGGTTAGACACTAGGGCTTATGTCATTGGTGGAGTCTCCAAACCTCTAGCACTCAGTCATATGGGGTTTAAGCCCCTCGTATTTTCTGGCCCATGAGGGCTTAATTTTCTTCTAAAGTCCCTCTCTCTAGCTTCTTTAAAATATTATTTTTTTTGTCTTTTGTAAATGCAAACTTACTTATCAGTGTAAATTTGTAATAAATTTGTAATAGGGTGAAAGTTTGAAAGTGCTCTACAGTTTATATTTTCAAACTCTATTTTCTTGTATGCAAATGATGCACTAAAATAAATTGCCAAACAAGGGGAAAATCAAAAGTATTAAAAAGGGGTATTTTAGAGAGACTAGTGATTAAAACACTCCAAATTTCTTTCTTTCAATTTTCTAAAAGTTGAAGATCTCAACTAAGCATAAAGCCAAATGCAGTAAGCAAGAAGCCAAATGCAATTGAGGATAAGGAAATACAAGGGGGAAAATCATAGGAGGAAAATACTAAGAAATATGTCAAATGTTCCTTTTGTAAGAAATTGGGGCATAATGCACTTGATTGTATGAAGAAACAAATAAACGATCTTACTCAAATCATTGAGGAAAGTAAGATTGTAAATTCTGGATCTTCATCATCTACAGACACTAAAAAGGTAAAAGAGAAGTCAAAAGGACATGCTCTTTAAGTGATTGCAAGATCTATTGTATTACTTCTCTTGTTTTTAAAATGTCTGTTATTGCCCTCTCTTTGGAGGATAGTTTTTTCCCATTGGGTTTTCTATCTTTCTCCACTTTATTTGAGAGTTTTCTTTGTAAATGAGTACCTAAAATGGTGCACAGCCGAGATTCATGTTTTAATAAGCTCACCTAAGCTATGCTTAAGGGGGGGTGTTGGTGTATAACTCTATGAGTTAACACTAACTCAATCATGCTAAGGTGGTTTATTGTAAACACCATCTTCTTGGGTGGATAGGAGTCTCACCCTATCTTTGTGGTTGACCTCCTATCCTATCCTATCTTTGTGTTTGACCTCCTATCCTATCCACTTTTGGTGGATCTTGGTTGCTCTTCCTTTCCTATTTATGTTCAACTCTTCCACATAATTGATACTTCATTTGTGATCAGTTTCAGCTTATTGATCTGTTGGAAATTTAATAATTATTTTACTCAATTTCATATTTTCATCAACTTAAAATACCTCTTTTCTGGAATTATCCATTATATATATATATATATATCCTCATAATATGTCAATAAAATTAATTTATTATTATTTTCTTTTAAATGTTTCAAGCTGGAAGAATACAACAGCAAACACACCCACACACATATTTATATATATAATTATATTCATTTTCATATACTGCTTTTAAAAAAAAATTAAATGTGTTCAGACTGCTGTTTACAAACATCATATATATATATAAACATAAACATACATTATATTCACCAATGGCTGGATGCCAACAAGTTTATTAAGAAACTAAGCCACAAAGATATGAAGACATATTAAAGGAACTAAAATGTAAGATTGTTCTAAATTTAATTCCTTAGATATGTACATTTGCACACTCATACCTAAATATAAATACATATTTTCTCTGTAAATTTAAATCATACTATATGCCATTGACAGGCAAAGTTAAATATATATATAAATCTCGCAGCTTGCTGTTATTTTTTTAACAACATCATAAACCATAGAATCCAATATATGTCCAAATGTAAAAACATAAATATAAATCTTCTAAAAGAAGTAAGCATAGAAGAGAAACTTAAGATAGGCGTATTCAACTCAAAAAGAGAATAGAAGGAATTGATTTCAATACTGGACGCCATAACAGGTCTGAGATTTCTTTTAGCATAAAAAGGTTTGGAAAGACAGATTCAACGAATATTTAGGAAAGTATAAATCATGCAAAAAGAGCAAAAGCCTAGGGCGCAGATTCTATAGCCAAATAATGAGCAGCTAAGGCAATGACATCGATGGCAGCAAAAAATCGAATTCTCCACAACAGTGAATGACTCTAAAAATTGGCTATACAGGTTGGGGAACAAGACAGCTCCAAATTCAATTAAATGAATGAATGAATCGACTCTATGAGTTCTCCAGGCAACAACTATAATTGTAAAAAAAAACGTCTAGAATGACCCACAACTTTGGGCAGCCTTAAAACGACAGGACAAGCTAAAATAAAAGCAAAGAAGTCATACCATTTGCTGGGCAACACAGTGACTATGCTAACCAAGAAGACACATAAAGGCATAAAATCTCCAGGAGAGGGCAAGGGCGCAACTTACAGCCTAGCAATGGTGCTTACCAAAAATGAAATCTCATTTCAAGTTCATGCGATTGGACACATTGGCGCAGCCAGAACAAAAGCAAAGCCTAAAATATAACCACTATTCTAAGGGTGTTTTTATTAAAAAATTGAATTCCATTCATCTAAACACAAGTCGAACCTCATACAGCTAACATCGTTTCAATCTTTACTAGAAGTTTCATTGCATAAAACAAAAGTCCATTGCGAATAAAGTAAAATCAATGACATCAATCAAAGGAATTTCCAATCAAGCAGAAAGCTGCACTCATAAAGAGATCGATGGAGGACTAACCTTCCAAAAAGAATGCACATATTGCACAGTATGATACTGACATCAATAAATTAATTCAGTAGCTCCAATAAGCAATAGTAACAACTACAACAAAATAAATTAGTTGCCCCTTATTTACAAACTCAAAATAGTCATTCACTAAATATGAAAACACTGATAGTATTAAATTAAAAAGAATATCTTAAACATTGCTTCCAGTACTAAAATCCTTAAAACTGCACTCATAGTTTTGAAAAGCTCTTTCCCTAATCTTCATGAATTACAAGAAAGAATTCACAAGTTTTGTGTAACCAGTTATCAAAAAAATTAAAGACCAACCTGGATCCTTCGCTAAAGACGGAGATGAAGTCCTATGCCAATCTTTCTTTCACAAAATTCCAAACCCGTTCTCTAGAAGAAAACATCTTCTTTCCCCCAAATTCTAGGGGCTGTAATATTTTTTTAAAACTTTTTACCGAGAAAGACTACAGAGGAGGCCAGAAACAATTCCGAGAAAACTTCCTCCTCCTCTCCCACAAAAATTCCCATCTTAATTAAAGAAACCCTTTTTAGTTTTCGAAAACAAAACCAAGATAGATGGCAAGTTTCAAATTCATTTTTCCGTTTTTGAGTGTGCATTTGCACCTGTCATTTTCTCTTTTCTTCATTTTTCCACTTGTTGGTAAATCCTTAGGCTTTTATTTAATTTAGAAACCTAACTAGAATTTACTTGATTAAAAATTAAGGATAACAATTTTTTTTTACTGCTAATTATTATTTTATTGTTTAACATTAAATCACACTATTTAACTTTAAGGAATCATAGCTGTTAACCAAAATTACTTTTATAACCATAATTCTTTTAATTACTTATTGAAATTTAAAATATCCAATTTAATATTTTATTCAATATTTCATTATCCATTATATTTAAATTTTAAAAATAAACATTATTAATAAATATATTAATATTCTATTATATTTCATTTAATTATTCATCGTTTAATAAAATAATAATAACTGAATCATTATAACATAAATAATTAGTTGACATTTTTTTAATAGTCCAATTTAATAATAAATAATCGATATCCACATAATATCTTTTTCATAAGCATAATATATATTTAATTATTATTTTAAATTCCAATTTTATTTAGATTACCTTGTAATCAATTTTGATCTAATTAAACAAGATCAATTAAAAATATTAAGTTCACCTCATTATTTAATAACATGTTAAACGCCAAAATCAACATGACTTCACAAGTCACAAATAAACAACTTACTCACACCTCACAAAGGACCAAAAGTGGAGGGGCACTACAGTAACATAATATAGAAATAAAAAAATTCAATTACAAAATATCACTAGCCTCTTCAAAGAGTAAACCATCTTTAAAAAATACTTAATAAAACACATTAAATGAATGATATTTCTTCTTGTCTAAAATCTTTATTTAAATTAATATTATGCACTTCTCACAATACATTGATTCAATTACAAAATATCACTAGCCTCTTCAAAGAGTAAAACATCTTTAAAAAATACTTAATAAAACACATTAAATGAATGATATTTCTTCTTGTCTAAAATATTTATTTAAATTAATATTATGCACTTCTCACAATACACTGATTCAATTACAAAATATCACTAGCCTCTTCAAAGAGTAAACCATCTTTAAAAAATACTTAATAAAACACATTAAATGAATGATATTTCTTCTTGTCTAAAATCTTTATTTAAATTAATATTATGCACTTCTCACAATACACTTAGCTAAAGAGACAACTCATAGAGAATATACTTCCAAACTTTTATTAATAACACTTAATACAAAAATAAAGAATTTGGGATGCACAATTCTTAATCTCTAAATTCATAGAACTATGTCTATACTTGTAGAAATTAGGTCTGCACTTGTATAACTAAACCATGTTAAAATAAATTTTAATTTAGATATTTAAAACTATTTACATTAAAAAACCCTAAAAATCAAATAATGTGATAAATTGATTTCTTACATCTTTAAATTCTTTTTTCCATCCTTAAAATATACCTAAAAATTATATTCTAATTCATTTAATTTTAATAGTTCAATCATATACTATAACCCATAGTTAATTCCTTTGATTAATCTCAAAAATTAGGTAGTGCAATTTATTCCCTAAAAAATAAATACAAACATAAGATATACAAATATATTTTAACTTACTTTTAAAAAGTATTGAGGAAAAATAGGACCTATTATTAAATTCACTTTACATAAATATATTTCGTTGAAAGATGATATACAATAAAAATGATTTATTTGATGCATAAACCTTTGTATTATAGGGAAGGGGTTTTTATTTTTTGATTTGGAAATAAAATTGAGCTTTAAATATTGAACAAATGATAAAATAAAAAAAGAGACACATTAATCCTAATGTTATTCTCTCTTGATCATCTTCCTCACATAGCAGACATCTGAATGAACAAATTGGAAGAGCCCTCAAAAGTAATCTCATCGCACACTTGCATATTGTAATGATTGAGTATTGCATGTTTTGAAGCACCCCTCTGCACAAGGAGAGTCACATCCCTATTTGGAAGTCCTTGTCTTGTGGCTACTCTTATCCAAACAAGCTCCTCCACCACCTCTCTCATCGACAGCCTTACCCTTCCTTCCACCTGCAAACATGCCTTGGCCAAATTTTCCATATTCTCCATCTGCCCTTGGTTTTCCTTGTTCACTACTTTGGAATCTAATATTTCGGTTAAGCGGCTATCATTAATTGCATATAGGAAATGATTACATAAAGTGTATATGCCACCATGTTGAGAAAAATCAAGTGGAGACAACATGGGTTGTAAACCAGTGAGAAGCTCCACCAAAACTACACCAAAGCTATGAACATCACTTTTTTTAGTAAATTGGCCACTTCTCATGAATTCAGGATCCACATAACTTGGAGTGCCTGAGGGATAAATGGTGTTAAGATGCATTTCTTCGAAAGGTCGTAGACGAGAAATACCAAAGTCTACCACTTTGGGAGTAAATGTTTCATCTAAGAGAATGTTCGATGATTTTATATCACTATGGAAATTACGATGAGAGGCTTCACGATGCATGTATGCTATTCCCTCTATTGCCTCTATAGCAATTTTTCGTCTCATTTCCTAGGACAAGTGCTTCTCTAGGGATTACAAATGTTCAAACAGTGTCCCATTTGGCACAAATTCATAGACAAGCAATGGAAGTTGAGTACAGAGGCAACAACCAAGCAATTTCACTATGTTTCTATGATTGATGTGGGATAAAATCATAATTTCGTTAACAAATTCATGGGAAAATGCTTTAGGCTTTTTGATCGCCACTGTCATGCCATCTAGGAGAATTCCTTTGTACACAGTTGCAAAGCCACCTCTTCCTATCCCTGTTGAGTAATTGTTGGATGCTATTTGTAACTCTTTTTCGAAAAACATTCGCAAGCCTTGTCTTCCTCCCATGGAAGCAATTTGTTCTTGTAGTTCAATGCCTCCATTCTCAATGAAATTCTTGTCCCCAACATATTTCAACTGATGCCTCCTCAACCACCAAAATAATCCACCAGCTACAAATGAAACTCCAATGAATGAAGAAACAGAGCCTGTCGAATAAGCAAACAACAAATTATTATTATTATTTTTTAATAGAAATAATTAGATTGAGTAGATATAGTGTTACTGTTTCCATATAGTGAATTGTATATTGCGAAAGAATATATATTTAAATTAGAAATCACTCTTTGGTTATATTATGAGGGGTAGGCGTTTTAGTTTGTCCAAATCATTCAAAATTAAATTTAATCTAATCACAACTTTGAGAAATATAAATATTGATAGATAGTATAGTCAAAATAAATATCATACTAGCGCTTGCACCTCAGCAAGGTGCAATGATTACACCGATAGGAGGGTATACTATGGCAGTGTATTCGAAGGGTAGAGAGGGGGAGAATGCATGGGGAAAGTGCAATTTGGTTTTTTCAAGAGCAATTATTCATAGCGAATGTGAATGGGTGGTGGGATGCAAGTAGAGTTGAGTATGAACACGTTGTTTGAAGGTGCAAGTAGAGTTGAATATGCCAAGTGGATGAACAACACAATATATTATCTTAAATGGTAGAAGTGTTGCAACATTAGAGCTCAACTGGACCAAGTACATGTGTTGGTAGTTCATGATATACAAAATTTGTGCTATGAAAAGTCAAAATATTGATGAGCAATTTTGCACTAAATTTTTTTTAAACAAAATATAGCACAATTGTTGGTGTTTGATGGTGAGGGGCTATGATATATGCCATTTGTCTTCAAGGCCTGCAAAGCAAAAGAAATGGAATGGTTAGGTGGAAACAATATTTGTTGACATGTACAATGATTGCTCCATGTTCAATTTATCATAACACTATTAACGGGAACTATTTTTTTTTTCCAATAAAATAAGAAAATTACCCAAAGGACATGAACATGTTGAGGCCATGTTCAATTTGTAAAAGATAAATTGCTGATATAACAATAAATAGAAGATATATGAGGGAGAAAGGGAAAAGAGTTGTGTACCTTGACTTTTTAGAGATAGTTGTTGTAATCGGTCTTCCTCTTCTTTTCTCATAATTGTGTATGGGTGGTTATGCATTTTTGAGCATCTCTCAAAGGAGAACATTGGCTGAATACAAAGGTTGTTCAATGATTTCACTCTGGATATAGCTGTAAATGTTAGCCCTTGTTGTTCAATTTTTCCAATGTCGATAGTTGCTCTGGCCAGCGTTAGGCCTTGGGATTTGTGTATGGTAATAGCCCATGCCATTGTGAGCGGAATTTGCCTACGTCTACCCAATGATACAGGTATTATCAGTATACTTTTGGGGTCATTTTCATTCCATGTTGGCCCACTATAATTATCGATCCTTGCCACAACATAAAGTGGAACATCTGGTGGTCTGGAACTAGGGCTGTAAACTATCTCAACAACTTCACCTAGAGCTCCATTTACAAGTCCTGCTTGTGTCCATATGTTGGTTGTTAGCATGATGCGTTGCCCTCTACAAAGCAATACCTACTTTTCAAGTTGTTCATCAGTAGTTGCATTATCTGCTTCAGTCCTGGTGGTAGTTGCAACACTTATTGCAATTGGACGGTTTAACAATTTTAACATTCTTCTATTGTGAAGTCTAATTAAATCATTGGTAGCAAACAAGTGCATTGAATTTTTGAACATTTCTTTTTTGGTAGAGGTGAGATGCTTGTCTGTGCGTGTCTTTAAAAGTTCCCAATCCTCTTGTGATGCTTCTGCATTGCGTATGTTTTGCAACAGTTCACGGAATTGTCTTTGTTCTGGAGTCTCACCTTGTTGATGAAACACTGTTTCTAAGGTGACAACAGTCGTGAACTAGCTCCATAGTGTTTTTTCATTTGAGTGTGATGTGTAAATAGGCTTGTCCATTACAGGCAGGAGCTGTGCAAGGTCACCAATCAGGATTATTGACACCCCACTGAAATAAAGATGTTGTCGATGCGGGAAGGCCTCACGTAGTATCACATCTATCTTCAGTAGCAACTTTGGTCCTATGAAGCTCATCTCATAAATCAACATATATCTTATGTGTTTCATCTCTTCCTGAAATGTTATTAATGATTGTCCTTGCAGTGGGTGCATTTCTTTGACAGGAATTCGAAGCATTGAATGTATAGTCGATGCATGTATATTAAATGCAGCAACCCCTGTAGGAGCCAATGTGAGTAGTTGGCTTTGTTGGTTCAGATTGTAACTATCAAGTGCTTTTCTTATGCGAGCAATCAAGTATGATTTCCCTGTACCTGCTATCCCTTGGATGATAATATGTGTGAGTGCTAGTTTTTGTTTGGATGATAATGTATAGTTTGGGACATCATACTTACTTGGAGCATGCCTTTCATGGCTACATGTTTTTTCCATGTTTATGAATTGTGTGGCGATTTCATGAAGCTGCTGGGGCACTGCAAGTTGTTCCCATCTGTAGCTGCTATCAAACTCACGCCTGCCAAGCAGGTCAAGCTCATTTAGGCTAATGTTGTTTAAGGGGCCCATTTGTGAAAATAATTCCCATTCATTCATTTCTAGTATGTCCCTTTTGTCCATCTCAATTTCGTTGTCTGGTTCTGCATTGTTGGTGTTTTCGTCCGAGGGGGCGATGCAAGGGACATGCCATACATCATATTTGGATGCATTCATTTGCTTCCAATTTGCAAGTATTGTATCCTTAGTAATCCCTATGTCGATTTCCAAGCTTCAGAAGTGTTTGTACAATAGAAGCTCACTCCAACAAAATGTTTCAAACTGGTCTGAGCCCTCATCTGGGATGGTGTAGAACTTTGGGAAAACATTGCAATCGCTTTGACCTTTCTTTCTTTCCACTTGCATCCCTTGCGACTCACAGAGTACGAGAAAGATCGTGCAGATTCAAGTAGCGTTGTTGTCTCCAATTCTGGAGGTCGATTAATGTACGAATGAAGGTAGCTAGGTTGTAGGTGGCTTTCATCTAGTCCTCTTGTTATTCGATGGAACATTTTGCGTCCAATGTTCAAAGATGTAAAAGGCTGATTACAAACAATAAGCGGCAATTTCTGAAGCATATGACATGTTTCTTGTGCTCCAATATCACGCTTTGCCACGATTTTTGCCATGAATTTATGGTATGCTGCAAGGGCCGGGACATCTATTTTTTGGGTTGCAGATATTCTTGCTAGCATATCAGTACAAGTCTCAAATGCTCTCTCTGCTTTTGATGCATATTTGGCAATGTATTTCAGAACAGCTGCCCGCGAGATGACAGGCTGACAATCTATGTTGGCTCTCCATATTGAAATCATTTATGGATTGTGTATGTTTAGCCTATCATCATTCTGTGCAGGTTCATATTGTTTTGTCCCACAGTTGTCACGTGATAGGGTAGATATAATTTGCTCTTTCCATGGAGCTTTGTATCGACACTCTAGGATTTTCCCTTTCTTTCACAAGCATGTCCCCTCTCTGCATTTTGTGTGCCTCTGGACATGATTGATGATCTCTTCATAGTAATGAGAGGGGTCTGTAGCAAATATTTTTGTTGTGTCTAGTAAGCAGGGATCGTCTAGCAAAGATCAAAAAATCAAGTTGTTTATTGCTGATGTAGCACGGGGATTCCAAGCATTGACATACTTGTCAAAGAATTTCCTAGCCTGTTGAACTACTACACTATCATCCCAATCAAGTTTATCCATGTTTGGTGCATCATGGAGCCAAAGGAATCCATGTACATGTGTAGTGCCATGATGCTGCCACTCATACCTGTACCAGTAATCTTTTGTGTTGAGGAATTTCTCAATTACCTCTTCATGAAACATTGTGAATTGTTGATGCAAGTATAATGATGTGGTGTGGGGGTTATTGACTACATTTTATAAGCATTGTTTATTTGTTTTCATTCCTACCGGTACACCATCTGAGATCAAACATTGTAGGTCTAGCCACTTTGTGTCAGCTGCACTTAATGTAAAGAATAGAGTGGGAGACCCTATTTGGTTGATCATATTTATTAGTTCAGCATGACACTTGTTCCAATATGGTCTTGTGCCCCGCATTGAAGAGCCAAAGTGCATGAGCTCTTGAGCTAATTGTGTGTCAGGTAAGTTTTTCAAGTGTGCTCGGAGGTCCTCAATAGTGGTTGGCATGTTTTCTTCTACATTTTTTTTAATGAAAACTACAGCAAGCCCCTGGCTATGATGCCACATCATAAGATTAAGCATGAAATATCGGAACCTTGGATGCCTTCCAAATCTATGGTCATGAAATCTCATTAAGTGGAGTGCATACTCATGCATGTGTACTTCCCTAATTCGTGGTTGCATTTGTAGTGCAACTCCATTTGGAAAGAGTGTCGGAAATGCCATATCAAGCAACCCCTCAGTATTGTATTCATTTATTGGCAATGAGTTTATTTCAGGCTAGTCTATAATGTTGTTTGTGTTGTCCTCAAGGTTCAATGTTTTCTTAATAATTTCTAACTCACGACATCTGTTTGGAAGTCTAGCCATAAATGATGATGTGTTTACTGTGCTACGTTCAATATCATCCCCATCAGAGTCAATTGCATTATTTGGAACCGCCATGTCTTCACTAGTTTCAACGGTGTGTAGCATTTTCGATATGTTTGTTCTTGCTTCAGGAAATTGCTCTAAGTGCTCAAAACTTATTGCAACATCATGATAGTATGGGTCATATTTGACTTTGTATTGCAACGCATCTCTGATATGACTTCTACTTACATAACAATCTTAATAATGACCTTCTGTATGTAGTCTTCGAACTATGAGAACGTCCAACTCTTGTATTTTTTGTGGAAGAACTTTTGAAATTTTAGTGATATCTTGTGGGAAACTAATCGTGTGGCCACTATATCTATACTGGCCTTTAATTGTGTGGGTTACTTGTAGTACTAGGATGACTCTGGCAATGAGCATTTCCTCCACTTGGGTGAGTCTTTTCAAAACAAACGGTTGCTCTCCTGGGTCCATGTTGTTGAGTGCAGAGAACCGATGGATGCCTCTCTCAGTGAAACATCTTTTACAAGTTGCATTAGTATCTGATGAATGGACGAGCATGCCTGGGTAACATTCCTTGCATACAATGCATGTTTTCCAGTTGGATAGTGCATCTATTCTTTGACAGAATTTTTTCATTGCCATCATGAATTTATCATTGTTGTTGCATGTTGTTCCATGTTGATATAGGCATGTTTGTTTTTGTAAAGATCTATTGCGCTTTTCTGCATTTATTTCCTCTCTATGACGATCATAGTAAGCTCGACTTTTCTCACAATCTTGTAGTCTTCGGGCTGCTGTTTGTTGGGGGCTATTTTGACTTTCAGGCAATCTTTTTTTTCACCTTCGAGTAGCTATCTCATCTCTATGGCGAGCATAGTAAGCCTGATTTCTTTCTCGATTTTGTTGTCTTCTGACCTCTATTTGATATGGGTCACTTGCATTGTTCCCTATTGAGGAGTCTGCCATATGTGGGTCTGGACACGTCAGGGTAGATCAGGAATAAGAGCATAGAAAAACCAGATGAAACCAAAATGCTTACATAGCCAAAGTGTAGATGAAAATGTAAAGATATTCCTCATTGGTTCATGAATGCCTGTTGCAATATGAGAAGGAACACAATTTGAAGGTAGAAGACAAAGGTGCATATGTAAGCTTCTAAACAAACTTGTACATTTTTTTTAAATAAAGAAAAACAATATTTTACATATTTCTATCCATGTAAAGGCATTAACATGATAGTTTTTTAGATAAAAAAGATATTGACATAGTTCTTTACAACATGAGTTTTTTTTGCCATGCATACCATCCATAATCATAATACACTTGTAAATAGAACATGGCAACAATATTAGGCTATGTAGTATGGCCAGGGCAATCCTATGAGTTGCACAACCAACTTTGGTACAACATCGAGTTCAATGGGGGGAGAAGCCTTTACATTGCACATTTCCTGGATATTTTGTAGCAAAAAGCTATTCTCTTCAATGTAATCTAGTTGTTCGACCTTGGCAATGGTTGCTTTTAAGCATTGCTCTGCATTGTAAATTTCAAGGTTACAACGCAATGTGAATACATAATGCTTTTTCAACACACTCCTAATCACCTCCTCCACATTTCTATCAGCAGCTTGATCAAATTGTAGATTTTATAGTTTGTCTGCAAGCATGCCCATGAGTTTTGTTGCCCCTTCATCGAATGCGATTGCCCATATTATATTTGTGTGGTCCTACAACTTGACTTGAAGTATATACCTATAGTCACAGTTGGTAATTATTGCATTACATTTTGCACAAAACCACTTTCCATCATTTGTCTATGATAGTATTTTCTTACAAGGCTTGTTACTTGAGCGGGAAGGGCATGCTGGATAGCAAAATGAGTCAGTTTTTATGAATCGTGTTGTTGCCACCAACATGCATTACAGAGGTTGTGCTGTATTTTGAGCCTCTACACGAATGGCATTGATCGTCAGTCTTCTAGCAGGTGGAGGCATGTGAAAGGAGCTAGTAGACAAACCCTGAATGGTAGTGTCATTTTATTTGAACCATGTTTTAATTTGCTCAGACTCTTCTATTTGAGGGTCTATCGATAGTTTTGTAGTGGATGAGGTGTTGATCACCTTTCCATTGAATTTAGACACATGCCCATTTCTAATAGTGAGAACTGGTGATTCACGCATGAGGTATTTCTCTTGCAACTGTGCACCCTCCTTTTCGTCTGACAAACCCCATAAAGTAACATTTATATTTGTGTTTGACATGTCAAGAATTGTTAAAGTCCATCTTGTGACCTCTGTCCCATCTCTTCTCCTGATTGTGGTGCATGGATGTACACAAATGACAATTCCAATTGCATCAACATTTGAATCGTTGCTTTTGCTTACCAATGCATTGAGGGGTGTGAAAGAGTAGTGCTCTTTTGGGATGGAATCATCATCTTCACAGAGGGAAACCCTTGAGTCAGGCATAAGAGAAATTTCCAACCCACTATTAAGCTTGTTATAGACTCTATTAGCAGGTCAAACCGTGCCTCCAGACAATGTGTATGTAGCTCCTGCGATAATTTTATCACAATGGGTGTGAGCTGCTTCATTGAAGCATGTCACACGTGTCTCAGTTCCTTCACAATCTATGATATCAAAGGTGAAGATATGGCCACTTCCTTTTTGTGTGGTGTAGCTATGTATTTTAGACTTCACAGTTACACGACCTTTAACAGTCCACCTTGGCTGAAATGGATTCAAGTTTTTGATAGGTGTTATTGTCAATGGTGCCCCCTTCAGTAGGATTGGATTGACACCAAATAGTAGACGTCGAGGAGCTAGTCTTCTAGGAAGGCAAGGGCTTTTTGAAGATGTGGCCAAGTTAGAGGATTCTCCTATTGAGCACCCAAGATGTTCAAGATCTTCTGTGCATAGGAAAACTGGCTCCCCAACAATAGCATGTGTTGTGTGCACAATTTCAAGGTCAAGAATAACAATCCACCTAAATATTTAAAGTGAGAGAAAGTATAAGTAACAAAATATAAGAGGAGAGTAGGTCTCACTTATTCTTGTGCCATATAGAAATTAGTTCATAAACATACCGTGTGCTAGCTGTTTGAGGACAGCTGTATCTTTTCAATTGCACTATGGAGCCAGGTGCAAGCACATTGGATTCTATGTAGGAGTTATACTTAGTTGGCAACGATGCTTTGTGCTTGTGCACACCATCAGAGATTTCCAACCTATATCGATTGATGTGTGTATATTCAAAGCCAAAACCTGAGATAGCTATGACTTGGACATGAGGTTCCAAAGCCACATTTCCTCCATGCATCAATCTAATTGCATCTGGAGTCAATAAGCTTTCCATGGTGTGAGGCAAGGAGAGAATCCTGCACAAATGTATTGGATGTAAGGCGCTTGTGCGAAGAAGTCAATAGAACAACCCTTCCATCAAACTATATCAACTTATTGGTAGATAAAGTCGAGTAGCCCAAAGAAGAGCCAAGCAACTAAACTGAAACAGGTGCAAGGAGCAACACGGCTAGAAAAATTAAGTTATGCACATTTTTTTATGAACATCTACCTCATTGTGTGGAGCGAGGAAAGGAAAAATAGATACTCTCTATGCAATTTATTATCAGCTATACTAATTTTTAGTCAGTTGCATACATGGCATATGTATAGTTTTGATTGCAATAGCTCAAAGATACATGTGTATAGTTCAATTAGAATAGATTCAAGATACATGAAGTCAAGAAGACAGAAAATTAACATGCAGAAACATCAAGTCAACTACCATATTGGTTGATGCATATGTACAATGGAAAGGACCAAAGGAAAAAGTAGTAGAGTGGGGGGAAAGAGTTGTACATTCTTCCCACTACACAATAGATTTTCCAACACCACATATAAGGTTTAACTACTTGTTGTGCTAGAGAAAAGAAGGGGTTGGATGATTAGTAGGCATTGTATACATTCTATATCAAGAGGGAAGCCATGTTCCCCATCTTCACAAAAAATCATAAGTTGATGTCGTCATGTTGTGTCAAAAGCGAAACCATTCTCCCCAACACCACAAAAAAACAAGTAGCTATCTTAAGCAAGCTATTTACAATCTACTTTATGTCTGCTAGGAGTTTTAGAAAATCTTCCTTAATCCTAGTACCATTTCCCATTCCATACAATGCATCATATTTCATTGCTCGAAGGAAGTTGCAATACGCATCCAAAACAAAATATGTTGTATGGAATTTTTGGACTGCCTGTTGTACCATCTCAATGTCATGGTTTTCCACTTGGAAGGCTTCTTCGCACATCTTTTTAGCATCTTCAATAGTGTCTTCACAACCTCTCACAATGTTCTCTACGAGGATTGCAACGTTGCTTTGGTACACGCCAGCCCAAATAACAGAAGAAGAGTCTGAAGGTGAGGGAGGAGCAGCATTAGCTTTTGATCCTATAATGTCTCCCTCAGACGAGCTGCTAGATATCGTGATAATGTCTGCTGGTGGGTGCAAGTTTGCCATCACCTAGGGAGTTTCGTAATAGGAACACCTTTGATTATTTGATAACAATAAAAGTTGCATGTGTATGATTTGTAAAAGGACATTTGGAAATGGGGTGGGTAAATGACAACCGTACTAGAAACAAAATCTTCACCGAGAAATGCTTAGAAGATAAAATAATGATTCTCTTTACGAGCATGCTTGGAATTGATGAAGGGATATATTTTATTAGTTCAATTAGTCATATATTTGTAATTAGATCAACAAATAAATAATAGCATTTTAAAAAAAAAAGAATTATTCTATCTAAGGAATAGATTTAAAATTAAATTACAATTTTTAAAAAATAGCATACACCAATAAATAAACATACAAATTCCCTTATATGCATAATCAAGATCAACCAATATAAATATAGATTAAAATTCCCATTATATTCATGATGTTATTTTCCTTTTAACTATAAAGAAGCGGGACGATTAAATTTAAAATCCATATATATAACTATTATAAAATTCCACCCACTATTTTTTTTTTAAAAAGCACATTTATTCAAGCACATGTAAGCCTAATCTTTTTAACATGAAAATTTCGTTAGTTTAAGGTGTTGGCATGCATGTTTTTTTAACCTCTGTATTATTAAGTCCAACTCTTCATTTATTTCTTATTCGGCGCATTATTGTGTTTGGTCGTCTCCTTCCTTTTTTCTTCACCTGCTCCGCCGACCTTCTCTGCTGTGCATTACCATTTTGGACGGCTCCTTGTCTGTTTCTTGCTCTATTTAACAGGGCATTGTATATTGTAAATCTTATTCACATTGACTGGTGAAATAGCATCATTTTAGGTTGCTTCTCTGCATTGTGAAGGTTGCAGGTTGTTGTTCTGGGAACGCCAATATGGTATCAGAGCGGTCTCACAACCTACCCTGCCTTGCTAAGAGCTTTCACTAGTTGAGCAAGCAATGGAGTCACTGAGATATCACCTGCCGTGAGAATGATCTACTAGGTGGATGGGGAAGGCCATTCCTTATTTCTCATGTGACTGAGTTCCGCGTGGCCTGATCTCTTTGTGGAGGGGCAAATGGATGCTTGGCGTGGATCTTTCTCCTGATCCAAATCACCTTCCCTGCCTTCTCACTCTTCCACACAACTTTGAGATTGCGGTCGTTGCATACCCTGGAGGCGTTGCAGAGGTCGACAGTATCCCATATTTGGAACATTCTGGCGTACCTGCATAGCCCTACGTTGGCAGTGAAGGTGAGGTGGTCGATCAGGTAGTCAGAGGAATTACTGAAGAAGGAGGAGCGGACAAGTCCCCTCGAGTGGACGTAGCGCACAGATTTGATAATGCACTGCCTCAAACCCGCGTCGGCCAGAAGAACTTCTATCTGATTGGCATGACGGGACGAAGTCAGTAATGGTGGATTTTTGGGAGGCGGTGAAGTCAAGAAGGGAGATCTATACCCCTCTGTGGGTGTTCTTTTTTTGAAGAAGTTTCGAATCTGGGCTTTCGCCTCTTGCCAAAGGCCTCATCTCCTGTAGCTACCTCGAGCTTCTGCAGTGGGTTGGTCTCATGCTTCTTACCAGCGACTTTCATGTAGGATGACCCATCAAGAATATACTCCATGATAGCCGCAGCCTCCATTTGTCCAGGGTGGTGCTTAAGCTGGTGGGTCAACAGGTCTGTAAACTCTGGTTTCTCCTGCATCACCTCACAGAACATGGCAGACGAGGCCCTCCCTCGAGCTGGTGCTAGGCCCATTCTCCTTGGTGACCTGGCAGTACCTCGGCTGTGTTTGGCCCGTTCTCCTTGGTGATTTGGCAGTACCTTTACTGGCATTGTTGACTTGGCACTTCCTTACTGGAACTTGGCACGACTTGCTCGCACATTCATTACTCATATCGCCCTAAGGTGCCGGAGTACTTTGATTGTGATCACAGATCATATGGTGTGACTGAGAGCTCCGGAAATGCCTAAAATAGGTTTTTTTTTTCAAATTTGCACAATCTTTGCAAACGGAGCCCATTTTTCAGCAAACAAGCTACTGTCGAAAAGCTGCTTCAACGATCTTCACTCTGGACGAGGTGTTTTCTAAAAATTCTGTCATTTTATGCCCTTTTTTATTAGCTTGAAGTTACAAGTTGTAACTATTATATCTTTTGGCAACTTTGATCCTTGTAAATTATCAAATTAGTTTGAATATATTCTGGGGGGTGTATTTTGCATTTTAGTCCTTTGAGTGCCCTTGTATATCATGTCGGACCCTAGGATTGAATTGCTCACTCCACACAACTATCACACATGGAAGCTCAAAATGTCACAATTGTTGCAATCTCGTGGTCTATGGCAATTGTTGGATGCCGACCAACCTGAATTCACAAAAACATTTGAGCTATTTGTTCATAGAAACAAAATGGATGAGGCTAAAGGACTCATAGGTTTGCATGTGTGTGATAATTTGTTATTTCATATTGCTGAATGTAAAACACCTAAAGATGTGTGGGATAAGCTTGCAGAATTATATGGTAAGGTCAATCAGTTTAGGATCTTACAGCTTGAAGCTGATCTCACTTCTCTCTCTCCAGATGTTTTTCCTTCCATTTAGGATTTCCTTGCACAGTTCAAATTAATTTTGTCTCAATTAAAAGGATGTGGTCATGCCAAAGGAGATAAGGAGTGTATTTTCTTGATCCTGTCTAAGCTTAGAGGTCCCTTTCAAGTGTTTGCCTGTACTTTCTATTCTACTATGGATGCTATGGGGGAAGATCATAAGATGCCTACTTTTGAGGAGTTTTGTGATCGATTGACTAGGGAGCAGGCCAAGTTGATTCAGATGGATGCTCTTCCTAAGAGTCATGCTTTAATGGCTCAATCTTCCAAGGTTAAGGGTAAGAATAAGAAGAAGCCCAAGATAGATTCATCTTTAGGTGGTGAGTCTCCCTCCAAGCCTAAGGTGAAGACTGATCAGAAGAATAATCTTTCACCTCCTCCTTCTAACTCGGGTGAGTCATCTTCCAAGTCTAAGAAGAAGAAGGAGAACTGTTCGTTCTGTGGAAAATCTGGGCATAATGATGCTCATTGTTTTGCAAGGCTAGCAGCATTAGAGGAAGCTATGAGGAAGCATAATCTTGCCATGCCTAAGTCTTCTTCTTCGGGAAAAGTGCAAGCCCTCTCAGCTATAACTTTGTCCTCTACTAGTTCTAGTTGGATTCTTGATTCTGGTGCTTCTCATCACATGACTCATACTGAGGACTCTTCTTGATTCTCTTTCTGATAGTCTTACTTCACATATTGCTGTTGGGAACTCTTCTCAAATTCCAGTTTTGGGAACAGGCTCAGTTCATATGCAAGATGGTAGCATTGATGATGTTCTTCTTGTTCCTGATATTTCCCAGAATCTGCTTTCTGTCTATCAAATTTGTAATCATGGTGATGGAAGGCTTGTTGAGTTCTCTCCTACTAATGTGACTATTCGAGAGATGCAGGATCTTGAGAAGGTCATTGCTACAGGAACAGTTGACCATGCAGCCCATTTGTATAGGTTTGATGGATTTGAGTCTTCATCAGGATCATCCCTTATTGCTCATGCCGATTCTACAAGCAAGCTTTGGCACGAACGGTTTGGGCACCTGAATTACAAATATCTTCAGCAGATGAGCACACAAAATTTGGTAATTGGTCTACCTCAGATCTCTTGTTCAGATGGAGTTTGTCAAGGTTGTGTGCTTGGAAAGCATCATAGGGATCCTTTTCCCAAGGGTATGGCCACATGTGCTTTGGCACCCCTTGAGTTGGTGCATAGTGACCTCATGTCATTCCCCACTCCTTCTTTTTCAGGGGCCAAGTATGTGCTCACCTTCATTGATGATTTTTCTAGGTGCACTTGGGTGTATTTTTTGAAGTACAAGGATGAGGTTCTTCGAAATTTCATGACCTTCCTTGCATTTGTGGAGAAGCAGTCAGGACATTCCCTCCAGAAGATTCGCACAGATAATGGGGGGAGTATGTCAATCAGGCGTTTCAAGAATTTTGTTGTACCAAGGGTATTCTTCATCAACACACAGTTCCATACACTCCTCAACAGAATGGTGTAGCCGAGCAGAATAATAGAACTTTATGGGAGATGGCCAATTGTATGCTACAATCTAGATCCATGGCTCCCGCATTTTGGGCAGAGGCTGTCAATTGTGCCAACTACATTCAGAATCGTATGCCCCATAAGGCAATGCAGAATATGACTCCCGAGGAGGCTTGGTCTCATGTCAAGCCCAAGGTTTCCTACTTTCGAGTATTTGGGAGTGATGCATGGGCATTCATTCCAGATGGTAGGCGCAAGGCAATGGAGAAGAAAAGTCAACGGTTCATTTTTGTTGGCTATTGTGAGGATGTGAAGGGTTATCGGTTGTTTGATCCTATCACTCGAGAGGTTCATTTTCGTCGTGATGTTCAATTTGATGAGTCTTTCACTTTGAAGGATTCTCCATCACAAGCCTCTCCCTCTCTTCTTCCTAGTTCTTCTTCAGAGGATGTTGTGCTTCCAGATGATGATGATGATGCTTGTAATGATGTTGTTCCTGATGATGGTATCGATCTTGTTGTTGATATTACTCCATCTTCTCCTTCTCCTCCACCTGCACCCCATTGACCTTTATGGGCCTATACACTTCTTGAGGATGCTAGTTCTCTTGTAGGTGATCCCATAGCTACACGTTCCACTCATTCCCGCACTTCAGGTAGCAGTCTTTTGAGTCATGCAGTTTCTACTGATCCTCAAAAGTTTTCAAATGCTTCAGGTGTTCCGGAATGGGATAGTGCTATGATAGAGGAGTATTCTTCTTTGATGAAGAATCATACTTGGGATTTGGTTCCTCTTCCTAAAGGAAGAAAGTTGGTTCGATGCAAGTGGTTGTATCGTACCAAGTTTGCATCTGATGGTTCTATTGATAAGTATAAGGCTCGTCTAGTGGCTAAGGGTTTTTCTCAAGTTGAGGGTATTGACTATTCCAAGACCTTTGCCCCTGTCGCGAAGATGGATTCCATACGCCTCGTGCTTTCTATTGCTGCATCTCAGGCTTGGTTAGTGTATCAGATGGATGTGAAGAGTGCTTTCTTGCATGGTGATCTTCATGAGGAGATCTATATGGAGCAGCCACCTGGCTTTGTGCAAGACCCTTCACTTGTTTGCAGGCTCCGACGTTCATTGTATGGTCTCAAACAGGCTCCTAGAGCTTGGTATGAGAAGATGGATAGTTTCTTGCTTGTTTCTGGATTCACTAGATGTCACTCTGATCCTACAGTTTACATTCAACGACATGGGGGGGATCTTCTCATTCTTGTTCTTTATGTGGATGACTTGATTCTCACGGGGAGTTCTAGTGCCATGATTGAGGATACTAAGCATGCTTTGATGGAGCGTTTTGATATGACAGATCTTGGTTTGTTGCATTACTTCCTTGGTCTTCAAATCCATCAATCTTCTACCGGTATTTCTATCTTCCAGCAGAAGTATGCTCTTGATTTGCTTCAGAGGTTTGGGATGGCTGACTACAAGCCAGCCCCTACTCCTTTTCAGTCAGGTGTCATATTGTCCACTAGTTGCACTACTCCATCTGTTGATGCTACTTTGTATCGACAACTGGTCGGTAGCCTTTTGTACTTAACACATAGTTGTCCTGATATTTCCTTTGCAGTTTGTCTTGTCTCCCGTTTCTCTCAAGATCCTCATGAGAGTCATTGGAAGGCAGCCAAGCATATCTTACGGTACCTTTAGGGCACTACACATTTTGGCATTCACTATACATCTAGTGCTACTGACATTGTGGGCTTCACTGACTCAGATTGGGCTGGTGATGTTGATGATCGAAAGTCTACTTCTGGCTTTGTATTCTGTCTTGGTTCTAGTCCAGTTGCTTGGTCTTGCAAGAAGCAAACTGCAATTGCCTTATCATGAACCGCGGCTGAGTATCGAGGAGCTGTCTTGGCTAGCCAAGAGGTTCTTTGGCTTCGACAGTTGATGGCCGAGTTTGGCTTTCCTATTGATCATCCCACTATTCTTTGGTGTGATAACTAGAGTGCTATCCATATTTCTCGCAACCCAGTGGAGCATCAACGCACCAAGCATATTGAGATCCACATGCACTTCATTCGGCAACTCATTCAGGATGGTGTTCTTGTTTTGGATTATTTGCCTACAGAGCAGCAGGTTGCAGACATCTTCACTAAACCTTTGGCATCTCCTCGCTATCTTCAGTTGCGATCGATGTTAGGGGTGAAGGAAGTTGTCCTTGGGGGGTCTTAAGGAGTCCTCCTTCCTTTCACTTTTGTTCTCTCTTTTGGAGAGGAGTTTTCTCCCACATGGTTTTTCTCCTTTTCTCCGGTTATGAGAGATTTGTAGTTCATTGCATTGTACTTGTACATAGGTACCTAACAAGGCTTTATTGCCGGGACCTATAATGCATCTCATATTGCATATTGCATTTTCTTTTTCTCCCTAAGTTGCACTTAAGGGGGGGTGTTGGCATGCACATTTTTTTAACCTGCGTATTATTAAGTCCAACTCTTCATTTATTTCTTATTCGGCGCATTATTGTGTTTGGTCGTCTCCTTCCTTTTTTCTTCACCTGCTCCGCCGACCTTCTCTGCTACGCATTACCATTTTGGATGGCTCCTTGTCTGTCTCTTGCTCTATTTAACAGGGCTTTGTATATTGTAAATCTTATTCACATCGACTGATGAAATAGCATCATTTTAGGTTGCTTCTCTGCATTGTGAAGGTTGCAGGTTGTTGTTCTAGGAACGCCAATATAAGGTCTATAAAATTATGCATTGCAATGAAAAGCAATATAGAGGATATAAAGTGATGTAATTAATGGGAGAAGAATTGTCTACCCAATAATTCAACATTTCAAAAGTTTATCAACATCATTCATTTAACTAATTTTCCCACACATATCTAAATACCATGAATCACACTATACTACTTAGGAATATAATAATCCATCAAGTAAACATTCGACAAACACCCATGAACCAATCTCTTGATATACGACAAGTACTCCTATGGCGGTACTTCGTTGGGGAAAAAACAATAAGGGAAAGTACTCTATCCAGGGCAAGAAATTCAATCTTCACAATAGAAAAGATCAAGGGAGGCCCCTTTGCTTAAAATTTGTAAGGCACCTACCAAGTGACCATCAAAGAAATATTTACAACCAACTACACTATTTCCCATAATACTATTTACCTTAAGCCATCAAATTAGAACCATTAAACTAAGCAATGCACTAATCTTCTCTCATACACTTTCTCCCATATTAGGGTAAAAGAGATGCAAAATGATTTAAATGATCTTACATGTTCGATGGTTCTAGAAGAGCTGCAAAAGAATTTAAATCATCTTACATTGTACTTTAAATTTTTGTATTTGATTATACACCTAAATGATTAGATAAACTTATGTTAACAAGACATTTCTGTTTTGAAACATAGCACCTTCAAGACTTTAAATTTAAAGAACTTTCATGAAGAATCTCATCATAGTCCCAAAAGATGTCATTTCTAATGTAGATTCTAAGAAATTATTTGTTTTTGAATAAAACCATATTTTTCGGATGAAATTGTATATTTGAAATAGTTGTTCTTATTTTTTCAAATTTACAATGAGCAAATATATTGTAAATGTATTTATACCATAAGTATTTTGAGTAAAAGAAGTATTTGTCAAAATTAATTTGAAAATATAAAGGACATAATGATGTGTATAAAATATTTCGATAAGTATAAAATGATTTTTTATAATATAAGTCATATAATGAGTAAAATGTGATCAAAATTTAAATTTTCAAATACATAAATTTGAATAGAGATTTTTTTATAATATAAGTCATATAATGTGTAAAATGCGATCAAAATCTAAATTTTCAAATACATAAAGTTGAATAGAGATTATTATGTTCATATTTCAAGAAGTATGACTATCAAGCATTAATATATATACACTATATTAAATAAATAGTAATTTGTGAATAAAATCAGAATCTGGGAAAATGTGTTGGCTATATGTCTCTACAGACCCTTTTTCCTAGTTCACTTTTAGTTGAGAAAATCTAAATGACAATATAATTGGATGAATTATTTGGAATTAATTCTATCATTGTGTTGAAGGGAAAATCAGTAATATAATGAATATCAATTTATGAAGAAAAAATAGATATATAGTATGAATGAGAAATAAATTGGTTTCCTCTTGAAACATGTATTTATCTCTTCCATATGGGTAAATTTGGCATCCGCGAAATTCAGGGCAGCAATTCACCAAAGGAAAATTCACCACCATGGAAAATTCGTTGACAAAAAACTCACCACCAAGATGAATCTCACTGCCAAGTAAAATTCATCGCTCACAATTCATAAAGTTTGTGTAATATATACTAAAAAACATTGGTGAATTGTTGGTGGTAAATTTTACTTGGCGGTAACTTTTTTGTTGATGAATTTTCCATGGCGATGAATTGATGGTGGTGAATTTTCTTTTGGTGAATTGTTAGCGATGAATTTTCCTAGACCAAGATAAATTTACCTATAATTATTAGAGGATGTATATTTCAACTATATGAGTCATAGGTGTGAAACTTATTTCTAGGTCAAATGTAACACTATATATAATCTATGGACTAATAAAATAAAACAAAATAAAAAAATATTATTACAATTTTCTTATTAACTTGCTGAATTAACCCAATAAAAATAGTGATTTCATCCAAATTAGTAACCAAGAAAAATATACAAGATTTATTTAACAATCTTTTATTATATATAGAATAGAATAAAAATAAATAAATAGAACTTTATTATTATTATTAACACAGGGACATCCAATATAAAGACAAATAGTATGATGTAATATGACGTTATCACGAGGGCCTCAATAATGACAACTTTATATTTGTTTTGACAATTTCTAATTATAATGTCAGCACTTTTTAACATTAAAAAAATATATTTGTTTTTTAATAATACTTTATTTTTTGAATTTTTTAAAATAATTTGAAATTTTTATATTAAGTTTTATGAAGTGAAGTTATGTATTTCTAATTTATTAATAGAATTTGATATCTTTGAGAACGCAATCCGATTAATTTTAGAGCCATGTTGTATAGTTTAGTCAATTAGGTTATTATGCTTTAGAAGATAGATTAACACGAGGACATCCAATATAAAGACAAATAGTATGATGTAATATGACGTTATCAAGAGGGCCTCAATAATGACAGTTTTATATTTGTTTTGATAGTTGCTAATTATAATTTCAGCACTTTTTAATATTTTAAAAATATATTTGTTTTGAAATAATAATTTATTTTTAAATTTTTTTTAAATAAGTTGGAATTTTTATATTAAGTTTTATGAATTGAAGTTACTTAAAATAAAGACTATATATATATTATTAATATTAAAGATAATTTTTATTTATTTTTAAATAAATAAATATTTTTAGATTTTTGTTTTATCTTCTTTATTAAATTTATTATTATGTTGTTTGTAATAAAAAAATGTTAAGTTTGTTGTATAAAAGTGAAATTTCATATTATTTCATTTATATTTGTGTGAAGTATAAGTTATAAATGAATGTAATTGTGAAGATTTAAATAATGACAATCTCAATACTTGTCTCCAAATTATAAACAATTTATTGTAACTTCTAATAATGTGCTTCTCCATATCAAGTTTTTTTAATTACATTTTGTCAAAATATAGATTAGGTGTTATATATAAAAGAAAATACATTCCTTATTATGTTCGCATCATTTGCATTAGAATTGTGTCACCCCTAAATAAAAATTATCTTTTTTGTATTCTTCTGGAATCAATTTTGTTAAATTTCTAGAGTTTTGATACTCTTTAATGGATTTATCATGAAAGAATTTTTTTTTTTAATGTAAATTTTATGTTAGGATTATTACACAAAAGTAACATTTTGTATCATATATATTTGTCAAAATTACACCAAAGCATATAATGATACAAATGTATATAATTGTGACGTAAAAATTTACATAATTTTTATTTTAATAATATATTATAATACAAAATTTAAAATATATCAATGTGAGTTATCTAAAAAGCTCTACCTTATTAATAGGAAAACTATAACTATAACATTGCAATTGAAAAGATATGGTAACAAAAAAAATCAAAGCTAAAAGATGAGCATAACCCAAAGCCCAATTTAACTTTAACACTAAAACATAATAACATGTATTAGCAATACAAAAACCTTATGTATAAGATAACGTACAACCTCAAACCACCTTGTATTAGCCACTGGGAAATGATGCTCAGTATCTACCACCTCCTTAACCTAGGGCTCTTCTACATTAAAATACCTACTACTCCTGTTGGTAGCCAATGACAAAAGTCTCACGTTATGTCAACTCTCCCTCTCTTATCTGGACCTCTGCAGCAAGAGGCCATAAAAGTGCAGGATAGCATATCACTTCCCACTTCTAGCCATCCCTAAAAATGATGATCATGATGACCTATTAAGACTCAATGAAAGTCACCACAAAAAGCATTTAGGATTCTAACCTCATTGTTCAACTCCACTCAAGCAACTTCAAAACATGAACAAGCAGTGATGTTGTATAGCTTCTAAAGTATACAACATTCTATTTTCAGTACTGCAGAAGTGACAGGTTGCCAACAGAAACAGGAAGGCTATTTACGCCTCCATAGTCTTTTGTGGTCGAGTGTTACTGTTGAGAGAGGTTGCGAATGGTCTCAGGGAGATTATTTGCAGTTGTAGCCTGGTAACCCCAAAACACAAAATTATTCATCGCTCCTTGCTGACACTATGGTTGCTAAGGATAAAGGGCCTGAAAAAGCAACTGGGGTTAGCTCCAAAGTATACTCTGCTACTACATACTTATTTAACGACGATGATGAAGTGGTGAAACAAAAGCCCAAGGCCGATGCAAATGGAGGAGAATTGGGCATCTCCAAGGAAACCTTACGATTTGAAAAATCAGGAGATGACCACAGAAGAGCAGCGCCAACAATACCAAGCATAGCTTGCATGGAAAAAGAATGAGGAGATTGCTAGAAGATTGGCTACAGAGGGTGTTGGTACAAGAGATAGATCTGTTGAAAAGGCTTTAGAAACTTTCAAACAAATGCAATTGGCAGATGACGCCAAAGGAATCAGTGAGGTTATTTACAGTTTTCTTAAAAAAAATTCCTACCATGCTCGAACACTGTGGTTGAGATAGGTTGACAATAGAATCAGAGATTATTTAAGCCTCTACTACATTCTAATTCCAAGCACTACAGGTTGTGACAAGTTGCCATACCTCAGAATACAGAGCCAGTAATTGCAAAGAAGTTGATTCCGCGTTCACCTTCCCAACTGCTTGTTCGCTGCACAAAAACAGTAAACATGGAAGCCATCTTAAAGCAGGTTGCATTTATTAACTCAGAAAGATTTGGTGACTTTGTAAATGCCAGGCAACGCACGCAGACCAGGGGAGTGGTGTAGAACGGCGCGAACGGCTCCCAACCATACCTGGTGACGCGAAAACAGGAGGAATGGCCATGCCTGCTGACGCATAAATAGTCAATACAGGAATCACAGTATACAACGTACTTGAGGAACCTTTAAAACCCCTAACTGCACCCACTGCCGCTGGCGTCCTTCTGCCCGGGATTTGGTGAGGGCGAGCACTAAAAATCAGAATCCAACCGGAATAGTCTCAGCCAGCATCAGACAGTGAGACTTTTCCGGTTGAATTCTCACCTATAATAGCCTATCGGCTAAATATACATTTTCACCATACACATTATTATTTTCATCAATTGAACTGCGATCTTTCAAAGATAAAATTTACCGAGTCCAATTTCTCATTAATTTTGAATGAGTAATTCTCTATGATAACAACTTAACGTATAAATAATTTCTAATTTAAATATATATTTACTCAACCTATTATTAATAAAAAATACCAATATATATGCAATCCATTACTATTTTTAAAAAAACATATAACAACCAAAAACACATGGAGACAGACGGTACGGTTACCTATAACTACAGATTTTAGGGAGTTATTTGACCTCCCCGATTGGCATCTTGTCCCGTTTTGAAAGCCGTCTCCGCTATAGTCTTTTGCACAAACCAGGCGAATTATGACATATACCCCCCTCCGATTTATCAACGCACTGATTCAAATCCCTTGACTGCATTCATCGACATCTGTGCATCCATTTTCATCATCAAAGAGTGGAGGAAATCTAATAGGCAGTGATAGTAGAAGAGGCCATATGATACGAGATTTCTAAAATTTGGAGATCATACCTTTGCAACGGGTGCCGTTAGAGTAACCAGTCCCTTCATAGCCCAGAAGACATTTGCACACATGGCCGTTAGAGTAACCAGTCCCTTCATAGTCCTGGAAGACATTTATACATTCGGCGAAAGGAGAGCAAGAGTAATTGGGCGTTCCTTCGACCGTCGAGCAATTCCCATGGCCGATGTCCCACTCGAGGCGGAGGCCGTACTGACCGGCGCGAATGTTGCCAGATTGGTCTGGAGGTAAATACCAAGTGGGTGGATAAATAATAGTGGAGAACCCGCATTTGAAAAGGTCCCGCTTGCCCGCAGTCGTGAAATATATCGAGCTTTTATTTCCTGGAATACCAGCTTCACAACACGCATGTTTACTGCAGTATATTGGATCGTATTGTTTAAGACATGCAGCTTTACAGTTCCCTCCTGCTCTATCGTCCGTTTCATTAAGTGTGAAGGAACCCCTTGCTCTGCAACCAACGACCACGAATTTATTGGAGGAGGAAATGGTGAAGGGGCCATTTGCAGGTAACTTGAAATTCACAGAGGCACCATCTGTTCCATTACACGTTATGGCTTTTAGATCAGTGGAATTTATGATGTGAGAGCCGGTATAATTGATACTCAGGATCTCAAATTCCTCCACTGTACCATTTACCATAGCGCCAAGAAATAGGCTCGAATTCCCATCATCCTTCTCGATGCACTTGATTTGAAAACCTGGGTATCCACAACTTGGATTCTTTATCCAAAATGGGTAACTCACATTCAGATGCGATCCACACCGTTCAGGATCGCACTGTGCAAAGGCAGGGGAAACGGCAGGGGCGACCAAATAGCAGCAATAAGAATTACGCCACCGAACTGCCACTGAATTTGCTTACGGAACAACGTATCTTTTCGGGAAGCCATCGAATTCAATGTCATATGACAAATGTGATCCCAAACGTTTGACTGAAAAACATATACAGTTTCATCCAAAATTCTATAGACTGTAAAAAACTCATAGTACTTACACGATAAGTTGTTACACTATTCAACGAAGGGCATGTAAGCCTGGATCCGGCCAAAATATCTGCTTGACAAACTGGCAATACTGCCAACAGGCCGATTGACTTGTTTTGGTTTGGAAAACTTAAAAAACAAATTGTACAGAGAAGTTTCAAAACGACCCGGCACAATTTGCCGGTTTCGTCGAAGATCACCTATTTAACCTTTCCTAAAAAACGCTGTTTATGTGGGCCTTCTCTCCGCGTGATTGTAGCTGTCGAATCCGCAACGCTTCAAAGTACGCATAATTCAAAACTATGGATGATTTCAGCAATGAACTTTAGTAGTTGAATCAATGTGAATAGTGTTAGGGTAGCAGGGGCTTCAGGAAATTTTCATTTGACAATGTAAGGTGTCATTATAGAGAGTTTGGAGCACATGTCGGCTGAGCCTCTTTAGTGAATTTGAATCATTTTTTAAAATTTGAATGATACCCTTTTAAAAAAATCATCTATGTTAATTGGCATGTACCTTTTTTTCTTCTTCTTATAAATTGAAAGTGCATAGGAGCATATTAGGAATATTTCAATAAGTGTGTTAAAATAATCAAAATCTACATAATGATTTGAGAGCATTGTATGTTTGAAGATTGTTATTTTCAATTAGAAGTATAATTCTAAAGTTAATTTTTTTCATGTTTGATCTTAAAAAATTATTTTTAACAATCAAACAACCCTTTAAAGATAGTCTTATATATCATTAGTCTTTACAGTGAATTAAGCTAACTAGAATGGATATGTGGATAATTAGTTAAATGAAATCTATTGACACTATTTTTCTATATTGCTAATTTGATGTGGATGTATATTCTTAGTGGCTTATGTTGCCTTCTTGTGTGGTACAATTTTTTTGATCCTGTCTTCATGCCTGCTCTATAATTAGGATTTTTATCCTAGGTCTAGGGTGTGCTTATCTACACATGCCAAACATTGAAGGCTCATTTCTTTTAAGTCCTTTAAGTCCACTTTTTCTAGCAATGTGTTTTAAACATTCCTTGGTGCTAGCAAGTTATTCATCATGCAATTGTTTATATTTGTTGGTGTAGGTTTTTATTTCTTAGCGGGTTAATTTATTTGCCCGTAGTCCTAGGTTTTTCCTATATTTTTATTAAGCTTGCTTAGGATAATAAAATGAGTTTATTACTAGGAGATAAGTGATGTGTGTCACTTTCCTTAAAATGTGGAACACTTTCCACTTTTGGTGACATCCTCCATTTTTTGTGGTTGATTGTTATTGGTTGGATTTTCTAGCTACTTATTCTCCTTAGTTCTATATAAACTCACTACCTAGTATGTATTTGCATCTTTGCATTCATCTTTTCAGGTTGGAAGCTCTTAATAGAATTCTGTCACATCGACATTGCATAATCTCTCAGAGTCCTAGTTTGAATTCTTTATGTTTTTTAGTTTCTGCAACTTTTTTTTTCTCTTAAAAGTTCCTTGGGTTATTCAATATATTTCAGATTTCTAACATGGTATTAGAGTTTTTGTTTTGAGAAATCTAAGTTCACAGATTCCCGATTGAGAGATTGAGTTTTCTTGTAAGATCTTGTGAAATCTCGTACGTTCTTCTCTTGCATTTTGAATGATCTAGAGAATCAGAAATAATTTGCAAAGATCTAATAACCTCCTCATATTACATATATGTTTTTTGAGATCTGAGTGATTGTAGCATTTATAGTTATACTGGCGGTAATTTTTTACTATTCTAATGCATCCAAGAATCTCGAGAATGTCAAGATTGGCTTTCATTTCATCTAAAATTGTAGATTATTAACAAAGTTCCAAATGAGGGTTTGAAGCTCAGATCAAGTTAATAGGTTTTTCTAATAGCATTTTCAACCAAAAACATGTTGGAAACATAAGCATGATGATGTATGGTGTTATCAGTTGTGTTGAAGGTGTTTTTAGCATTACAACAACACAAAAAGAATACAAGTATCCTATCTTTCTTGAAAAGTAAATCTCTATCAACAAGCTTCCAGAAATAAACCCAAGGTCTCTAATGTCAAGTCTTGAAAATGCACAAACAACTCAATGATGATGTGATTTGTTGGTAGTAAAAAGAGGCATTACAATTCAACAATGCTAGAAGTGTAATTTATCATCAAATATAGCAATGTGGTGATGCTTTTAGATTCTAAAACTAACCTAGATTAAAAGAAATAACAAAAGAGAAAGGTCTTGAGAGAGAACCTAAACAAACACCTAAGATCAATCAAAACAATGATGAATGCTTCAAATAGATAGATCCCCAATAACCAATTTCTGCTTAACCAAGATAAATCTTCAGTAGATCATAGAAATAGTGCAATCTCCAAAGGCAAAGATTTTCAAACTAAAAACATCCAAACACATATCCAATTCTTGGCACAATATGCATGAAGCCTCATAATCGAACTAGTGAAATAGGATGCGGCCCAGACTAACTATACACAACAACATGTACAATTAACAAATTGCCAAAAGTATGGATTAAAGATCAATCAACATCATAACATTTCACCATTATCATGAAAGAATTGAAAACTAACATCTAACATTGAGAATCAAGAACAAGAAACCATAGGACTATCAAATCTCAACACAAAGTTTTCCAAATCAACAACCCAATTGTATTAACTTCTCAAGTAATTACATAACAATTTCTAGCTCTCTCTCCTCTCCTACAACTACTTATATTGATTTCTAGCTTCTTCTAACTTCTGGAATCTAACTCTTTCTAAATGAGAAGGAAAATGCCTTTTATAGATATTATATTTTAGAATTAATGGCTAGGATTAGATTAGTCCAAAGGCTTACATCAATCCTCTAGAAGCATCAAGATGTTACATAAAGTTTAGTCAATCATGATACATCATCAACCAATTGCATAAATTCTATTACATTTTGGAGCAATGAGAAAATAAATATTGTTCCCCTTGATGATGATGAAAATTACTCATTGGTGGACAGAAACAACCTTACATGTTTCAAGCATCTTCCAGAAACCCCCTCTAGTTGTAAATAGTTTGGGCACAAATTCATAGGTAGGCATCACATTTAATTTGAATTGCATGTAAATTGTAATTTTAAAATATTTTTGGTAGCTCATCTTTGACACATTTCCATATGCAGGTCTTTTGGAAAGTTTCAATCCCCTCTAGATAACTCACTGCACTGGGTCCTCCCTGATAAATGTGATAGGTAGTTTTCATAATTATGATCTTGCATCAAGTCCTACAAACATAAATAATAACATACTCAAAATTCATATTAAATTAAATTTAAATTAAGCATTAGAATGCTACCCTTTTTTTATAACTTGTCATTATTATTATTATCCCTCAAAAATTTCCTCTATAACTTGCAAGATGAAATTATATCATTGAATCCTGAATAATGAAGACCACATCCAAACATATTCTATGTCATATGACTATTCTGTACAAATTTGAACTCCTATTGGGAAATTGATGAATCTGCCACCCATTTCACCATTGATGAGCATTGTTGTTTTAATCCTAAGCAATCCAACCTAATCTTCACAAGAACATCCCATCATTACCAAATACAATAATTTATTTATCCTTGGTTTGATGGTTTAGAATAAAGTTATCTTTGCATTGCACACCCAAGTTTGGAACTATGATTTACTAATCACCAAATTAACCAATCAACCCAAATTTGACCACTCTATCCAAGCAACATGTTTTGACTTTATTTCAAGCATAAGGCAAAATATTTAGAATGCAACACCACAAGCTGAAAAATACCCTTTCCTTGAAGGACTCTTTTAATACTAGACTTTAGGAACTATTTTTTATATTCTACCTTATTTCATTTTCCACACAATTGCACTTATTGTCCTTAAACTCCATAGATCATGAACTTTGATAAGAAATCACTCAATCTACTTTATAGAATTCAAAGATCCTTTTAAACTCAAAAAATGAATCAATAGTTACCCGATGATAATCTTCCGCGTAGTGCCTTTCAAATTCTTTCACAAACCTTTACAAAGATTTGTTTATTATCACCTAATTGCTTTCCTAATGTCGACCATGTGGATCCTTATCAAACTAAACTATCCTGATGGCCTTGCACTGTCAACATTTTCTTATGAGATTGCCCAATGTGAAACCTGGAAACCATTCCCTATACACAAATACTGATATTAGTAGTATGCAATTTTGATCTTAAGGATATTTAAATGTGGCTTTGATTCCCTCCTTCAATAACACAATCAGTAGGGTGACAAACATCAATCTTTATTTTTTTTCCCTGCAAATGTCCACTAGCAATGGTTATTAACTCTCTCTTGATAAGGATCCCCTCTGCTCAAAATTTTGTCACCCATTACTCTGGCTCAAAACTTTGTCATATTCTTTATGAATGCCATCAATACAATCCTCCACAACTTCCCTTTCATCATGGATTTCTCCCAGTCTTGGATATAATGATACCAACTACCTCTTGTAGATTTTGGGATATTGTCATATGAGAGCCCTCGTGAAATTTCTTGTGGAATTAATGCCAGATTAACTTATCTCTTTTCTGCCCCATGAATTTTTTATGAGCTCAACCCTTTATTATTCTTTAAATGTCACCAATCCTTTTATTTCATTGCTTTGTGTATTCCAATCTTGTACCCTATTGATTTTCAGTCCTTCGAGGATTTACAAGGAGAAATGACTCTTTTCGCGGAATCTGGATCACATCGGATTCACCAAACTTACCTCAATTGGGAATTCCCTACATCGACAGAATCCTTGAGCTCACTACATCTCACGAATATCAGCCTATCATGGATTTTGTGATGAGAAGAAATATCTGAACCTTGTTTTCTTCATGGAATCCGCGAGTTGCAGGATTACCCGAAAATCTTTACTCCTTATTTCCAACAATGCTCACCTCTCTATTGTCGATTGAATACAATATTTGTGAGCTTTATATGTTAAATCCCCGCAGTTGTCAATAGTATTTGTATACACCTGAAATTATTTTGGAGAAAATTAATTAAATACTAGTTAGTTAATTAATAGAATTTGTAATTCCTCTACTTATAAATAAATTGCAAAATTTATTTATATAGTTCACATTATTAAATTCTTCCAATCTAAAATCACTTTCTTCATGATTTAATTAGATAAACAAATTTAACAAATTTGTTTTATTTGATTAATTCCCTCCAACTAAATTTGAATTTTTAAATTGGAATTTACTCACATTCCTTCCATAATTCTCTAACCTCCTTCCACATCATCGTCCACCTCACCATGTGTCACATGAATTTAAATATTTCTATTTTTTAAATAAGCAATTATCCTCAACAATCTTAACAACTTCCAAGACACATGGCTTCTTCTTTCCATATATTCCCTTCTACACTTGGCAATGTGTTCTATTAAAGGGAACAACCTCCATGATTCTCTCTAACCTCTCCATTTCTCACTGTTGATCTCTCCATACCTAATCCTGATTATCCATTGTTGCCACATCACTTGATGCATTGGTGAAATCTATAAATAGAGGCTCATTTACAACTTTTCATATAGAGAGCATAGCATACAATTACTCTGCAAAAATCATCTTAGCATTTGATAGCTTAGCACTACATTCTAGTTTAGCATTTAGAAGCATTTAGCAAGTAAATTGGAATCATGGCTTCTTTGTTAGATGCATCTTAGTTTATTTACACCATTTAGAGTCATTATAATTGCATAATCTCCATTATCATCACAACATTTCCATATCATTTTAATTAGCTCAACATTTTATCATAGCAACATTTTAACATCAATTTCACATACAACAAACATATCATTTAACATTTCATCAATCATGTCGATGCAGGCATAGATCTTGCATTTTAAGTAGCATCTCAGTTCTTATGTTGTCTTCCAAAGAGTCAAGTGCATATACAAAATCTGAGAGCACTAATAATGGATCCTTAAGAATAGAGGACAACGGTTTTAAGGGATTGTTTTATCAATTTAGTTTGTTAATTTTGATTTCCTTAATTTAAATGTTTCATTGATGTGTGGATTGAATTTGATATTCTAATTGCCGCATTTTACCCACACTACATTTGGTGCCCACCATGGGGCCTATCCCCTTTTATTCTAACATTTTTTGGAAAGTGTTTTATTAGGTCTGGACGCGATTTCTTTTGGCATGGTCATGTGTTCTTTTGGTGCACCCAAATTTTTTTCTAGTGCATCCACTTCTTGTTACGACGCATAGAAATGATCTTCCAGCGCATCCAATCCATTCCTTGGCACATTAGGGAGTTTCTTTAGTGAATTTACCTATTATTTTAGTGCATACATTAGTTTCTATAATGCATCTACTAATTTCTATAGTGCATTCAATAGGTTTTCTGGCACATTTGCTTTTCTAGTGCATAGAATTACTGTTATGGTGCATCTAACTTTCGTTGCAAATTTTTTTCTATATTTTGGAAACTAACTGATGTCTTTTTGTTGTACAGGTCTTCCAAATGCTATCAGAGACTTTCCTGAAACTATCAAATGCTGCCAAATATTCTATTTGAAACTACTAATAGAATTTGTGCAGGGGCTAGAGTTTTTTTAATTTCTTTTGATTAATTTAGGAATCTAGATTAATTAGGAGGAAAAAGAACACCATGTTTACTATGCTTGTTGAACGGTAGGCATATACTCTCCCCTTAACTGGGTGACCATAAAGCCAAACCCATTCTTTTTCATTTTGTTATATCCTTAGGGGGCTTGCCTTCTGGGAAAATTTAATCACCCAAGGGAATGACCCAGACTGGGAACAAACTAAAGCCAAGCTCTTCCACCTGGTATATAAATATAGATACTTGAGGAAAGTTCAAGTATCATGAGGGGTTATACCAATGGGATGGGCAACAATGGTCACCTGCCACATGTATAATTTCTGCTGAATGGATGCCCATACTAAAACCTTTTGTGATAGAAAGCCAAAATACCTATTCTATTTGTTGGCATAGAAGGTCTAACCTTTGAAGCCATCCCATATTTTTGTGGCTTTTAGTAGAGATGAGAAGTATGCCATGGGAGTTTCATGGGTACTGAAGCTTGGCTAACCAAAGAAGTGAGTGCCGTGGAGGGAAGCTAGTGTGGTCAAGCTTCTAATCATCCGCTAAAAGTAGGTGCAACTGGAGTAAAATACAAGTGGGAATCTAGTAAATATTGTCCTGGATAACCTTAGGAACTGTACTTGTTTGATGTGTTTTTCCTATGTGTTCTTAAATAAACACCAAACAAACATCACACACAAAAAGTTGAAAACCTTTATTTAGAAAAGAATCCATTAAAGCAATCAATCCCCTGACTGAATGACAGAAAAAAATAAACAAAATTTCAAGAAACTGTGACATCCCCCAATTTAGCGCATCCACTGACTATTCTGGCGCATTTACACCATTCTGTAGCACATCCATTTTCTATTTTGGTGCATACATTCCATCTTGCAACTCATACACCCCATTCTCTGGCACATCCATTGAATTTTATAGCGCATTCAACCCTTATTCTAGTGCATCAATCCCATACTTTGGCTCATCCAACCCATTCTGCAACACATCCATTACATTTTATAGCGCATCCAAGCCATTCTATAACGCATCTGCCTTTTAGAGCATCCATTGACTGTTATAGCACATCCAATAGATTTGTAACCATAAAGCTGAATTTAACCTCCTATCCGATAATTAAATCCAGTTTTAGGGATCCTTTCCAAAGATCAGTTTGTTCCTTATCCCAACATTGCTTTAAACTTGGAGAAATTAGCCTTTACAAGTGAAATCATTTACCTAAACTTTGATCAAACATCTAAAAGTTCCTAATCATCAAAACCTAAATTTGATCATCAAGCTAAGTTTCACCATTAGGATTTGTCATCCTTCATCCCGAAACAACACACTTTAATACATTAAATTTATTACCTTAGTCTCATCAATAAAATCCATCATTCTATTCAACCTAGGTATCTCCTTGGCACTCCTAAACAAAGATCAAAATTTAACAAACCTTCATCACTTGTATGCCCATTTTAACAAGATCCCAAAAGAAAAAACTTAAGGAGAAGGAACTTGAAACTCAAGACACCATGGGTGAACGAGAAGAAAAACCTTTCCACAAGATCCCTCAAAATGAAGTAGAAGAAATAACAGAGGAGGAGATAAGCCAACCAAGATCCCAAATTTCACAAATTCCTAGAAAATACCTTTGAAAAGGATGGAGAAAAATTCCTTCTAATGTTAGCAAACCAAGGTGTCAAATTACCAAGTGATTTTGATGTCACCAAATTGAAAGGAGCGCCAAAAATAACTAAAATTGAGCCACCAAATATTGATGTAGTGGCTTCCCTAACACATCAAATGAAAAACCTACAACAACAACTACAAGACATGCAAAGAGGGACTACCAAACGATACTTGTTACAAGACATTTTTCCATACCCTTTTGATAGGAATTTGAACATGATACCATTCCCACTGAATTGTAACCTTACAAAATACGATAAATACAATAAAAAATCCGATCCCATAGACCATGTGAGAGAATTTCAAACCATGAGTCTTGAGTTTGCACATGAAGACACCTATTTGATGAGACTTTTTCCCTACAGTTTAGGTGGTCATTGTATGGAATGGTTCTCGAAACTACCACCATGCATAAGATCCTTTGAAGAGCTTTTCAACAAATTTATCACTTAATATTCCTATAATATTTCACATGAGATAACCATGAAGGACCTTTGTAACACCAAATAGAAAAATGGAGAATCCTTTCTCATATTTTTGCAAAGATGGAGAAGGTTGTTTGCTTGATACGCTCGTCCTATACTAGAACAAGAAAAGATGAAAATTTTTATTGATAACCTAAACAGTGAAATGAGCTATAGGCTACAATTGCAATGCCCCCTAGCTTCAAGAAGATGATTGAAAACAGTCTCAAAATTGAAGAAGCTTTAGTCAAAAGAGGTGTATTAAAAATTCACAATGAAGAATCAAACAATGCAAACTCTTCCAATCATCATAATAACAATGAGAAATCAAAGTTTTGGACAAGAAACAAGAATGCTAATGATGGTGCCACTGAAACACATAATGCAAAACCAATCTTTAATCTATCAGAAACTACAACCAAGACCGATCAAAACACCAATCAAGGCACTAATCAAAATGTTAACCAAAACAAAAATAAAAACAACAAAAATCAAAGTAATACCACATCTAAACCTCTGCCCTATCAAACACCATCAAACTACAGAAAATTCACACCTTTGGGTCAATCACACAAGTCTGCATTAAGGGAACTTCTTGCAAATAATCTTATAAAATTACCTGACACCCAAGGCTTTGAACCAAAAGTAAAATCATCATGGTGGAATGATGCCTATTATTATGAAATTCATCAGTGCAAAGGTCATCAAATGAATAACTGCATGCAATTGAAACACAAGATACACGACTTAATAGACAACAAAATTATACAAATAGAAGGACCCCAAAAAAATGTTGATCACAAAGCATACAAAAATCCCTTACTTAACTATGAAAAAGGGAAATCCTCTACAACAAACAACAAAGGAAAAAATGTAAACTATGTCCATGATACTGCCATCCTTCATATTTTGACAGTTGAGGATCAAACTAATAACATTGAAACCAAGGACAACCAAGACATTGTTGCAACCAACAATCGAATTAATGACATCCCAATTGAGCATGAACAAGACATCATTATAGTTGAAAATCAAATCAACGACATCAAACAAGACATGGTTGCAATTGAAACTCAAATGAATGTCATTAAAATCAATGGGAAACAAGACAACATGCTAGTAAATGTGACCATGAGAGCACATGCCAAATATGTACTAAAATGAAGCTCATCTAAAACACTTGTTGCCCCGTAAAATCAATATAACATTGTAGACCAATTACAAAATATCCCAACACAAATATCTATATTGGAACTGCTCAAGATTCACCCACCCACAAAGAGATTTTGGAAAAAGCCCTAGTAGGCACAATAGTACCAATTGATCTGGAAGTTTGCAAATTCAAGGCCGTGGTGGGACATTTGACCACACCTCATTGCTTGTCTTTTTCAGAAAATGATGACGCATCTATTTCTCATCCCCACAATGCTCCGCTCCACATTGAAGTCCTCATTCATAAACATCGAGTCAAACATGTTCTAATAGATGGAGGAGCCAACCTAAATATCTATACTTTAAAGCTTTTTCATGCATTAGAATTTTTTGAAAATGCAATAGATTCAAGGAAAAAGATCACAATAAAAGTGTATGATGATGAAGAAAGATCTTCACAAGGATTGATTGTCTTACCCATTCAGGTAGGACTAATTCAGAAAGATGTAATTTGTCAAGTCTTGGACAAATATCTAACATACAACATACTATTGGGTCATCCATGGATCCATGAGATGCAAGCAGTCCCATCAACATACCACCAATGTTTGAAATTCCCTTGTGCTAGTCAAGAAATCACCATTTCAGTTGATTCTAATAGTCCTCAGTATTGCAACACCCTCAAGTCGGTCCAATATGTCTTCGTGCCCCATAATATAGAGAAGCTTCCACTTCCACCGTAGTCAGTAATCAAAGCCAATCAAATTCCTTGTCAAAGTTGCTTTCCACTTGCTCAAATCATGAAAGTCAATCCAATCCCATGTTTGAATAGTCTAAGAAAAAGGAAGAAGCTGTACCTTCTACATCCTCAAATCATGAAACCCAATTAAATGCCCTGTCCAAACAATTTGAGAAAAAAATCCAAGTCAAGATGAAGCTGAAGACAAATATTTTCTAAACTAGCTTTATAAGGATGAAGAAGAGTCTCAAGCAACAACTGCAAATGTACAAACAACACAATATGGAAAAGGTTTCACAATCTTGGAAAAGATGGGATACAAGGGAAGAGGACCTATAGGAAAAAGAAAAGAAGGAATCGTAGAACCCATTCAACCCATATTAATCAATCCAAAAGACAAGACCAGGCTAGGATATAAAGAGGAAATGAAAGAAGAAGCAACTCAGAGGGTTGTTGAAAGAATCCTACAACTACAAGCTAGTGATGATCATGAAACTGATTCAAATGAATATGAGTGGGATTCACTAATTGAAGAGTCTTGTCATGACAAGGACATTGATGTGGTACACAAGTATGCACCCATGCACGAGGAGGGACAAGGCTCAGGTTCTTGACTACTTGAAATATGATCACAACATATTGATGACTCCAATGAGGACGATCAGACTTAGAGCGAAACAAATAATTCAGAGGAGAGTTACCTTATAGACCTTGACATCACTATCAGACAAATCGATGACATCACCATCATGACCCTCACTATCTCTGACCTTAGCCAAACCGATGATTCCCTACCCCTAGTGCATCCTGAACTCATAGACTAGGACCAAACTGAGCTGTTTGATATCCCCATCTTTTCAAACGATGATGCCATCATCAACTTCCTTTGTTTTGGAAATCCCAAAATAGATTCCACCATTGAACATCATAACAAAGCTTCCAACTAGGGAAGTGTCAAATCTTTCAGCTACAAAATGAATGATACAAGAAATAGATCTAATGGTGAAAACCTTTCAATGTCAGTATCAGATTAAGAAAAAGTAAAAATAAAGAGTGAATCCAATGGTAAAAACCTCTCTGAGGTGTCAAAGGATGGAATATTTGACCCTCTTCCTGAACACTTTCAAGAAAGATCTAAAGTATTGGTTGAGTGCACACAGTCCATCAATATCAGCAATGCAAAAACAATGAAGACTCTCCATCTAGCAGCATCCTTGACAAACCAAGAAAATCCAAGCTTCACCAAATTCTTCACAGAGAGACAAATCAACTTCACATGGTCATATGCCGACATGTCAAGGATTGATCCAGATCTTATCATGCACCATTTATCCCTCCCACCAAGAGTAAAACCAGTGAAGTAGAAGTTAAGGAAAATGCATTTG
>VDFB02167859.1:0-14992 GCA_007258455.2 Sequoia sempervirens
AAATTCAGCTCCATTGCACAAAAATGACTAAGTCTGGAAGAAAAGTGCAAAGGTGCTAAAATTCAGCTCCATTGCACAAAAAATGACTAAGTCTGGAAGAAAAGTGCAAAGGTGCTAAAATTCAGCTCCATTGCACAAAAATGACTAAGTCTGAAAAATAATGTGAAAAGTGTAAGGGCGCTAAAATTCAGCGCCCTTACATTTTTGGAGATTTTAGTCTTTGATGCAGGGGTGCTAAAAAATGGCGCTCCTGCATTTCTCAGAGTTAGAATTTATTTCAACATGTTCAACATGTCAGGGCGCTAAATTTTAGCGCTTCTGCATCTGAGACATGATTTTGGAAAATGGATGTAATGGTGAATGAAAACGACGCTCGAGGTTTGCAAAGTGTTTGTCTGCATGGAGTTGCCATTGAAATTGGAGAATAAAGAGAAAGCAAGGGTAACAACTTACAAAGATGAAACGCGAAAAACGCTGGAGAGGGATGTTGAAAAACTCAAAAAACGTATTTGCAGTTTGAAGAAAACTCGCCCAGCATGAAGAGAGGAAGAACAAAAATTATAACAATGAAAATGGCGAAATAAAACACTTTTAAGTGAGAGAAAATTGAAAACCTAACTCAAGTCGAGCAATAAATTTAGGCACGAAAAGTGGCACGATTGACGAAAAATGCGAAAAAGATGAAGAAACGCGCCAGGGCCAGAAAAAGTTTAAGTGTCAGGAAAAAGTGTAATGGCGCTAAAATTTAGAGCTATTACATTTTTTAGAAAATTCACCTTCATGCAGGGGCGCTAAATTTTAGCACCACTGCACTTTTCAGACTTAGCCAAATTTTGGCTTTCAGAGCAGGAGCGCACTTTTTCAGTGCCACTGCATTTCTCGCAATTCGCTAAGTACGAACAGTGAGACTTCGCGAAGGAGCTCGTTTCGAAGGTCTTCGCGAGGCGAACATGAGGAAATGCTCGAATTGACTATTCGAGGCTTGGGAACGCATTTCGAGGTGGCATGAAAATGCCCTCGTTATGCGTACTTGAACTTCACGAATCCTAGGAAACGGTATTGCGTCCGTGGAATGAGCTAGATTCAAGTGGATAACAAGAACATGTAAAAATGTTGGACAATTTCTAGTGTAGTTTTTGGAATAGTTTTTCTTTTTGGGTGTGGGTTGGGAAGAGTTGTCATGGGATGTAAATTGCAATTATGTATCTTGACTAAGGGAATATTAATGTCACACAAGATTCTTGTGAACAAACGTTATGGCAAGAGTAAGGGATGTTTACAAAAGTGATTACACCTAAGTGAGACAAAGCTGGGTTTTGAGCTTGGTTGGCTCACATGCGTTAGTATTGTTAGAATGCATTTAAACTACTTATCAATATTGGCATGGAATGTTTGAATGTTTATATCAATTAAGGGCAAGTGCTAAAATTTATGTTTTGATAATTGTTCGCTTAGATAAAACCTCAATTTTGCAAAATAATGTATACGACTGGTAATAGGGTTAATGGGGTTTGAAACTCTTAACATCAATTTCAGTTCTACAATAAAATGGCAATATATCAACAAGTAAAATTTATATGGAAGAAGAATTTAGAAGAGAAACACTTGTTTAAGGTTTAGTATATTTTTGTTTGGAGAATTTGTGTACTTCTCTTATTAGGTTTCGATGATCTAGAATTCAAAGGATTCATGTATGGTCATCCTAGTACAATTTTTTTACATACATGGTATTTATATGAGAAGAACAAATAGCTAGAGCGGGTGGATCCAAGGTTAGAGTACTTAGAGGAAGGAGCATTGCAGTTCATCAAAGTGGCTCTTTTCTACACAAATTATACCCAAAATTAGATCGACTAAGTCTCAAGTGTTAACAATGCTATCAAAAGTGAAGACCTTTATTAAAATCTCTCTCCCATGGCCTTGTTTTATCTCAATCCTAGTAGATTTTAAAACACATCCATCACAAAAGCCCTCATCCCCAAGGTTAAGGCATGAAGGTATATCCACATCCATTTTCTTAAGACTGAAGAGACACATTGTCCATTTTTAGTAGTTTAGAGGTCTAGATTTTGAGATATTGTCCCATTGAGGTATGCATGTTGTGTTGTATTTAGATGGGGAGCAAGTTTTTTTGCATTCATAGCCATAAGAATTTAAATAAGATTTAGCCTACGAAGTGGCTATTCTCCATAAAAAATAGCATGGGTAAGACATCATAACATACAAAATAGCATGTGTGAGATATTATGACCATATTAGCCATACAAAATAATATCGGGCATGGGATCCAAAACAAGCAATATGTTTGTGTTTAATATTCCTCCTTGCCCTTTTTTGTCACAATGAAATGCCAACTACTACCCCCTTTCTCGCCATTCCCATGATGGGACCCACATTTTGCTAGAACTTTCAAATATATGTTGCTTTCAAGCATTTTTGTCATTTGCTTTACTTAAGAAATTAAAATGAAGTTGTAGATGAATTTGCTAACTTCACAAGGGAGGAGTTGCAAATGATTCCACTAACTTCATGAGAAATGAGTTGCAACCAACCAAAAGCAAAAAATGAGTTGCAATCAACCAAAAGCCAAAAAAAATTGCAGCTAACTAAAAGCCAAAAATGAGTTGCAACCAACCAAAAGCAAAAAATAAGTCATTGTCATTTGAGGTTATGGTAAAGGAATGAATAGATTTCACATATTTTCTCTTGATGTAATACAACTATGTGCACCCCAACTGAAGTGGCTTCCTAATCTTATGTTATGTATTGTTGTATAGAAATTACTAAATTTAATTTGTTGTGTTATGTTATTTTGTATAGAAAGTTGTGGGTTAAAATACACTTTGCTTTTTCAACTCACAAATGTTTAGTTCATGATTTGTAACATGTCTTTCAAACTTATGTCTTTCTTAGTTGATTCATATATTGATTTATAATTAATTGAAAAAGTGTAGAAAACATAGTATTCAGTTGAGGTTGGTGATGTTGAATAGAACAACTAAGAGGGGGGGTGAATTAGTTGTCATAGAATTAAACCTTTAATTCAACCACCAGAACTAATACTTAAATGATTAATCATCAGTGCCAATGCAAAAACTTCAAATCCAACACATAAACACAATAACACCAGATTTACGTGGAAAACCCAATGAGGGAAAAACCACAGTGAGGATTGACTCATACTATAGAGAATATCGAATCTGATTACAAAAAGGCTTACTGCCAGAAAACAAGGCTCACTACCTGAAATAAGGACTCATTGTCCAACAGAGCTAACAACCTAGAGGGCTCACCACCATAGAGATACAAAGAAGACAAAGAAGGCTTGTTACAAAGAGACTACAATCCCAATGCAACAAAGGATTCCACCATAGTCACTCGATCAACTTGCATGAATGATAGAGTTCACCTTCTGCTCACTGCATTTGGAAACTCAACATTAAGCTTCGCATTCATCTCCCACACTTGCAACACACACACTTACTGAATAGAATCAATGTCGCACCAAACTGCACTTTCTCTTTTCTCTTTATCACTCTTCTTCTTCACTCTTGTATATTTTCTATCACTAACTCATCTTGTATTTATACCATCTTCAACTTTGAAACATAACCAAAGTTGGCCATCCAAATCCAAATTCAAATTAGGTTGGTGCCAAAACATCCTAGGGTGGAATTAGAATGAGGGCGACCCAAACACATGCTTCATAGGGACCCAAATAGATCCAACACGGTTCATCATCCTCGAAAGTAGTATTTCACACAAGGTCAACCAAACCAGTGTAAAACACATAGAACTATTAAGCACGAACTTTCCAAATGCCAAAATTAACTTCAATAAAAACAAGGCAAGTCAAATTTAGAACCACACATCTTAAGACTTCATCAAAGAGAAATCCAAACCAACAACATATCTCCCGGACCTCAACCAAAAACATAGAGAACCATAGTTCACAACTGGTGAATGCAACTTGCACTGTACAACGAACCAACAACCAAAAATCTGGATATAACACCTTCTAACAACTATGAACAACATATTTGAACCACACAAACACAAGAGAAAATATGGACCAAAACCTTGAGCAACCATTAAATACCTACAACATATATTTATTACAATTTTCTCAATATCCTCAACATATACAACCAACAACAACTAGTGGATAACCAGTTGACCGATTGACATCAATGATAACACCTTCAATCTTTCCATTCTTGCAACAATCTCCCCCTTTGTCTTTGATGGCAACACATGATGTGAAAAACCATCAAAGACAACAGACAAGCTCTGGATACTCTTTTTTGTTTCTCCCCCTTAGAAGATAATTTCTTATATGTTTCTTTTTCTTTCACATGCTTCTTCTCCCAATCTTCTTTTCCTTTTTCACATGCTTCTTCTCCCCCTTTGACATCAATGGCAAAGGAAAAAGAATATTTTACATTGATTTCTCCTTTGACATGAAAAATAGAATACTCATAATGATAACACCTGATACTACCTTCTCCCCCTGAGAGGTAGCCACCAAAACATCAATCCAAAAGAAAGAAAGATTCATAGATCCACATAACTGATGCATCTCCATATGCATCTAGTTCAAGAAAGAGGGGAAATAACCCCTAACTTCACCCGGAGATACTCAAAAGTATCTTTAGGAAGAGCCTTCATGAAAATATTAGCAACCTAATCCTTCATCGAAACATACTCAAGCTTTATTTCATTCTCTATGACCTTCTCTCTCAAGAAATGATATCTGATAGATATATGCTTCATCCTCAAGTGCATCACTAGATTCTTTAAAATGTTAATTGCACTTGTATTATCATAGAAAATAGAAATGGGATCATCATATACCATGGTGATATCTTTCAATGTCTGTTGCATCCATAGAAATTGTGTATAGCAAGATGTAGGAGCAATATACTCAACTTCAGCAATAGACAAGGAGACTGAATCTTGCTTTTTAATCGACCATGCCACCAATTTGCATCCAAGAAAGAATGCACCACCACTTGTACTTTTTATGTCATCTACACATCCAACCCAATCTACATCTATATAGGCACTAAGTGTGAAATTAGTATCTTTAGGATACCACAATCTATAATTCAGAGTCTCATTCAAATATCTAAAAAAAAAATTTACAGCAGCAACACAAGTATCCTTAGGGTCTTCTTGAAATCTAGCCACAAGACAAACTACATGCATAATATCTGGTCTAGTAGCAGTCAAATACAGTAGTCCACCAATCATAGATCTATACTTGCTCTTATCAGTTTTAGTTGAATCATCATCTTTTCCCAATTTGCATCCAATCACCATAGGAGTACTTACCAATTTGGAAACATCCATCCCAAACTTCTTCAACATCTCTCTCACATACTTAGACTATGAAATGAAAATCCCTTTCTCTGATTGATTAATCTGTGGCCCAAGAAAGAAATTCATCTCCCCAAACATAGACATTTCAAATTCTTTCTGCATCTCTTCCACAAACCTCTTGTGCATATTTTCATTTCCTCCAAAGATAATGTCATCAACATACACTACTACAATCAAGATTATGACATTTTCAATCTTAAAGTACAAATTACTATCTGCCATACCTTTGTTAAAACCTTGCTGAATCAAATACATGTCTAACCTCGCATACCAAGCTCTAGGAGCTTGCTTTAATCCATATAAATCTTTCTTCAATCTGCACACCATATCCAGTTGATCTATTAACTAAAATCCTTTTGATTGTTTCATATAAACTTCTTCTTCTAGCTCAACATTCAAAAATGCTAACTTGACATCCATCTGATAGACCTTAAAGTCTTTATGAGTAGCAAATGCCAATAACATCCTTATAGCTTCCATTCTTTCTACTAGAGAAAAAGTTTCCTGAAAATCTATGCCTTCTACTTGTGAGTAGCCTTTACACACAAGCCTTGCTTTGTTTCTAACAGCTTCTCCATTTTCGTTCAACTTATTTATGAATACCCACTTTGATCCAATGATGTTTTTATTTGTCGGTCTTGGGACCAATTCCCAAGTTTGATTCTTCTCAATCTGCATAAGTTCTTCTTTCATTGCTTCCTTCCAATCTTCATCTTTACAAGCTTCACATACAGTCTTTAGTTCAATCTTAGAAAGTAAACATAGATTCACTTCAGCAGTGGCTCTACTTCTAGTCAACACACCTTTTGTCTTGTCTCCAATAATCTAATTTTTTGAATGATTCTTCTGTACATATTTCAATGTCTTAGGGAACATCACCGGAGCATCTTCCTATGTTTCATTTTGTTCATCCTGCTTCCCTTGCTTATATTTTTCTTGTTCTTCCACAATCTCTTCTATTCTTACACAATCAGGTTCATCAAATACATATCCATCAATGTCAACATAATTCTTCGTTGTCACATCAACCTTGACATTCTAGATCTCTCTACAATCTTTCTTAGTATTTATTGAAACATTTGTATGCCTTGCTATTAGTAGAATATCCAAGAAAAATGCCTTCATCACTTGTTGCATCAAACTTACCCAAAGTTTCTTCATCTCTTCTAATATAACACTTGCTTCCGAATACCTTGAAATATTTAATATTTGGAATTCTTCCATGCCATAGCTCATAGGGAGTCTTTGTACTATTTGCTCTTGCTTGAACTTGATTGAATACATAAACAACAGTGTGAATAGCTTATTTCTAGTAAACTTTCGGTAAACCAGCCTCAGTAATCATTGATCTAGCAACCTCTTGAACTGTTTTATTTTTCCTTTCAACGACTCAATTCTGCTAAAGAGTTCTCATAGCAAATAATTGTCTTCTTATTCCATGTACTTCACAAAAAGTTTTAAACTCATGGGAGGTGAATTCTCCACCTTTGTTATACCTTAAGCATTTTATCTTTAAGTTCACTTCATTTTCAACCATAGCTTTGAATGCCTTGAATCTATCTAATGCATCTGATTTCTCTCTAAGAAATGTAACCCATGTATATCTAGAATAATCATCAATTAAAATCATAAAGTACCTTTCACCAAGTAGACTTCTTACTCTTGTAGGACCACAAAGATCTATATGAACTAAATCCAGTAGCTCGGTAGTGGATTGTTCCTTTGATCTATAATGATTTCTTATTTGCTTTCCAAACTGACAATTCCTGTAAATAGCATTAACAGGCTTTGTAATTCTCAGTAAATCTCTCACGACTTAAATAACACTAATCCTTGCCAAGTTATCGAAATTCATGTCACATTCTCCTATGTCATAGCCAACTATCATTAATCTGAGTCATAAAACATCATCCATCAACACCCTTAAGTTGATAGATATTCCCTTTAGATTTCTTTCCTATAACAATCAAAGTTCCAGATCCTTTCTGGATCTCACATTTCTCATCCTTAAACACAAGATCATTTCCTTTTTTGCACATTTGACCAACACTCAACAAATTATGCCTTAAACCCTTAACATAGTAGACATCATTAGTATGACGCTTTCCATCAAAACTTATTGAACCTATCCCATATATTTTAGCACCAGTCATGTGATGTGAACAACCACTATAAACTACCCAATAATTCTTCTCTTGTTTAGCATGTAGGGAAGAGATAATCGTACCTTCATTTTTCTCCTTCTTCGGAGGGCTTTCTTGTACCTGTCTTTCAAAATTAGCAAAAGTAGGTTCATCCTCAATTTCCAAGAACAAGCATTCATTTTCATCAGGATCTTCATATTCTAAATCCTCATCATATATACTAGCATTCTCATTCACATAGTAAGCTTTGTTAATCTTCTTTCCTTTATTTTATTTCTCATATCTTTGTTTATTTCTTCTAGCTCTTTTTAGACACTTCGCAACATAATGACCTATTTCTCCACAACTAAAGCACTTAAAGGGAAACTTACCTTCAAACTTACCGAAGCCTTTCCTCATTCTTCTTACAAAGTTAGCTTCTATTTCATCAAAGTTTTCTTCATCCAGATCTTTAGCTTTTGTAGCTTTAAAAGCAGTCTTTGATTTGCACCCATTCCTTAGACTCGACTTCCTCATCTCATAAGATGTCAAAAATCCCAACAACAGATCCTTAGTATAGATCTTATAATCTATAGTTTGCTCAATAGCACTCACCTTCTCACTGTAAGCATCAAGAAGAGTTTTGAGAATCTTCTTTACAATCTTGGTTTCATCAATAGTAGCACCAAGTCCTCGCATTCCAACCACTATCTCATCCAATCTTTGTACATAAGCTTTAATATTCTTATCTTCAGACATATGTAGAAGATCAAACTATGTTTCCAAATTCTATAATTTCGCCTCTTTGACTCTTTCATCACCATCATGCACTCTTTCCAAAGCATCCCAGGCTTCCTTAGCCATTTTCAAATTTTGAACCTTAATCAACTCAGAATGTACCAGAACTATTCTTCAAGATGAACTTCACCTTATTGTTCGCTTCATGTGCTTTGATCTCTTCAGGTGTACTCAGACCATTAACAAGAGGAGTGTAAAAAATTTTGTAAGCTTTTTCCACAACATATCCACAATACTCCAGATATTCTTCCATCAATACTTTCCAGATACCATAATTAGTTCCATCGAACCTTGGATAATCAAAAACCATAATAGAGATACTACAATCCCAATGCAACAAAGGATTCCACCACAATCACTCGATCAACTTGCATGAATGATAGAGTTCACCTTTTGCTCACTGCATCCAGAAACTTAGTATTAAGCTTCGCATTGATCTCCCACACTCGCAACACACACACTTACTGAATAGAATCAATGTTGCACCAAACTGCACTTTCTCTTTTCTCTTTATTGGTCTTCTTCACTCTTGTATATTTTCCATCACTAACTCATCTTATATTTATACCATCTTCAACTTTGAAACATATCCAAAGTCGGCCATCCAAATCCAAATTCAAATTAGGTCAGTGCCAAAACATCCTAGGGTAGAATTAGAATGAGGGCGACCCAAACACACGCTTCATAGGGACCCAAATAGATCCAACACACTTCATAGGGACCCAAATAGATCCAACACGCTTCATCAACCTCGAAAGCAGTATTTCACACAAGGTCGACCAAACTAGTGTAAAACACATAGAACCTTTCAGCATGAACTTTCCAAATGCCAAAATTAACTTCAATACAAACAAGGCAAGTCAACTTTAGAACCACACATCATAAGACTTCATCAAAGAGAAATTTGGACCAACAACATTTCTCCTGAACCTCAACCAGAAACATAGAGAACCATAGTTCACAATTGGTGAACACAACTTGCACTGTACAATGAACCAACAACCAAAAATCCGAATATAGCACCTTCTAACAACCATGAACAACATATCTGAACCACACAAACACAAGAGAAAATCTAGACCAAAACCTGAAGCAACCATTGAATACCTACAACATATCTTTATTACAATTTTCTCAAATCCTCAACATATACAACCAACAACAAATAGTGGATAACTAGTTAACTGGTTGACATCAATGATAACACCTTCAATCTTTCCATTCTTGCAACAGGTGGCATTGATGAGACAAGTCATTGTGATGCAAGGTTATGTTAGAGATATAACTAGATTTCACAATCCATATTGATGTAATGGAACTATGTGCAGCCCGAGCAAGTGGTTTCCCAATCTTATGTATTGTTGTATATAAATTATTTGATTTAATTTGTTGTTTTGCAATATGATTGTGTATAGAAATTTACATGTTGAAATACACTTTGTATGTTTCAACCTTTTAATGTTTACTTCATGATTTGTAATGTATCTTTCAAACCTATTCCCTTTTTAGATGATTAATAATGTTTTGAAAAGATGTGGACAACATGGTTTTGAGTTGAGATTGGTAGCATTGATGAGACGATTTGTCATTTGTGGTTATCTCAAAGCCATTACTAGAATTCATAACCTTTCTCTTGATGTAATGGAGTTATGTGCCCCCCAAATAAAGTGGTTACCTAATTTTATGTTATGTAGGCTTGTATACACATTATTAGATTTGATTTGTGGTGTTAGGGATTTATTTTGTACAAAAAATTATACGTCGAAATACATTATGTTTTTCAACTTGCACAACTTTAGTTCATGATTTGAAACATGCCTGTGAGATTTAAACCTTTATTAGTTGATTCATATATTAACTTACAATGTGTTGAAAATATAGATAATGTTGTATTGAGTTGATGTTGGTGGAATTGATAAAACAAGTCATTTTCATTCAAGGTTATCTCAAAGTCGTGGTTGGATTTCACAACCTTTCTCTTGATGTAGCAGAGTTATATGCACCCCAACCAAGGGGCTTGTGTAATTTTATGTTTTTGTAGGGTTGTGTAGAAATTAATAGATTAGATTTGTTGTGCTACAATTTTATTTTGTATAGAAATTTGTACGTTGAAATATATTGTATATTTCAACTTGAAAATGTTTAGTTCATGATTTGTAAGAGGTCTTTCAATTCTATTACTTTCTTTTAGTTGATTCAAATATTGATTCATATTATGTTAAAAATACATGTAGAAAATGTGGTATTTAGTTGAGGTTGGTGGCATCAATAAAAGGAGTGGTTGTCATTTGTGGTTATCTTAAAGGCATGGATAAATTTCACAACCTTTCCCTTGATAATATGACATAGATATATGTGCACCCTAACTAAATTGGCAGCCTAATATTATGTTTTTATTATTGTATAAAAATTATTAGATTTGATTTGCTATTTTAGGGCTTTATTTTGTATAGAAATTTATAGGTTGAAATACAGATTGCATTTTTAACCCACACATGTTTAGTTCATGATTTATAAGATTTGTTTATTTATTTATTCTTTAAATAATTTATAATCCATTAAAAAGATGTAGACAATGCTTTTTTTAGCTAAGGTTAGTGGCATTGATGAGAGGAGTCATCGTCACTTGTAGATGTCTTAAGGAATGACTAGATTTCACAACTTTTCTCTTGATGTAATGGAGTTATGTGCACCCCAACTAAAGTGGATACTAATTTTATATTTTGTAGGCCTATATAAAAATATATATATTTAATTTGTTGTGTTACAATTTTATTTTGATAAAAATGCATTTTGAAATACATATAGTGTTTTTCAACCTCCACATGTTTAGTTCATAATTTGTAATCTCTTTTATATGTATTCCTTTCTAACTTGATTCACAATTTGTTTTTCTTTTTTATATAAAAAATAGGGCAAGGGCCCTGATCCCATTAGTATGAGACAAAACAACTGAAGCATAAGCTAAAGGCACTACAAGCCCATCTAATAGAACACAAAAAAGCTAAGGCACACATGCCACACTTGAAACATTAAAGCATAAGGGGCATGTAGGCTTAAATTAAACAGGCACACAATCCAAAACTTAAACCTAAAAGAACAACAAAAAGGAAACATTGAATAGCAAGATCCATTACTCCTTAGGGTCATTGATAAGATCCTAGTCTGCCTTTAGTATCTCGAGGAGTTCCTTCCAAAACACCTTAGAGTCTTCCATAGTATTCTTCATATGAGCCCCACCCTTGTGATTCTTGCCCATCCTTCTCTTTAGTTTCCTTAACTTGGACAGACCAGTAATTGTGGCCCACATTGCGCGGTGCATAATTCCTTTAGTAATAGATATAATGCTACTAATAGCATTATCCAAATCTATTATTTTCTTTCAAAATGTTGTTGTCACTTTTTCACTCAATATTAAAGATGCAACCCCTCAAGTTCTTAATTTGATCTTTAATATTTGGAAGATACTCTAGGTCAATCTCTTCCTCTTTCCCATATTCCTCCCTCTTGTCTTCATTTTTAACATGTTCTTCTTTCTATCCTCTTTCTATCTCATTCACTTCATCCTCATTTCCTATGTCCATCGCATTCATTCCGTCTTGATTAGCTTCTTTATCCTCACTATTATCATCCTCTTCAGCCTCATGGATCTTCTTCTCATCCGCTTCTTGCAAGTTGTAATCCTAACTTTCTTCATCATTGTATGGAAAGTATTCCTCATCTAAAGAATCCTTCACCACATTTTTGAAGGCTAACTTTTTACCTTTATTATCTTTGCATATATTCATATGACTAACATTGGCTAAATGGGCATACCATCTCTCACCTATCCCTCCACTTTTATCATATTGTTGACCAATTTTACCCTCATCAAAAATCTCAATAGCTTCTTCCTTTTACCCTTGACTCATAGAGGGGCTCAAAATCTTAGTTTTGGAAGTATTAGGGTTTGATGGGATTTTCCTTTTTTTAGGGGTAGTATTTGGCAGCTTTTCATCAAAGGAAGGAGTCGAATAAGTAGCATTTTTCAAAAGACCATTTTCGGGATTTGGATTTCTTCTCGAAGAGGGGTTATTCAAATACTTGATTCACAATTTGTTAAAAATATATAGTCAATGTGATATTCAATTGATGTTAGTGGCATTGATGAGAGGATTTGTTGTCATTCAATGTTATCTCAAAGGCATGGATAAATTTCACAACCTTTTTCTTGATGTAATGGAGCTATATGCACCCCAACTAAAGTGGTTGAATAAATAGGCTTGTATAGAAAATTTTAGATCTCATATGTTCTGTTATGATTTCATTTTGTATAGGGATTTACAGGTTGAGATGCACATTGTGTTTTTCTACCTACACATGGTATAGGAGAAAATGGAAGCGCAGGTATAAGAATGGTTTATTCCAAGCTTCTGATGCTCTACTCTATTTCCCTCCCTCTAATGGATCTTCATCCTCAACCTCTTCCTCTCCATCTAAAAATATATCCATGATGGGGTCCTATTCTCTTCTTCTATTGACCTTGGCTCTCCCTACTTATTCCAAACTAGATTATTTAACAATTTTATTTCCTTTTAGTACCTACAAAATTCCCTTGCTCAACATTTGAAATTTTAGGTTTGGAATCTACCTTGGGTGGATGGATGCTATCAATAATGAATTTATTCTTAATAATCTATTAGTCCTTTCAATAACCTTTCAAGTTTTAGCTTCCACAAAGGCCTCTTCTCAAGTGGACCAACTGATCTTGTCTATCAGTTAATTGAATATCTTCTTTTGATTGTCAGAATAATCTAATACCTTTCCATCATTGTGAATATCATCTAAAAAATGATATATATTGAAATATTCCGCTTATGGGATGAACATACAATAATAGTCCCTTATCCTCACCTCATTCTCATTAAGTTAGTTTACCTAGTAGTCCTTAATTTTAGGCTCGTGTCTAAAAATGAATTGATCACATGTCCAAATTTTATAGTTGGATCAAACATGTTCTCTCCTCATATAGGTCCATTTTTAAAAAAATTATTTCTTGTTCTTTAATATTTACATGGTGCATGATGGAATAGGAATAAGATCCCACTATTATTGGGAAGTGAAATATTGTATTATGCCTTCCATCTATCATCTTACATACTTCTAATTGTTGTCTATAGATTTCCAAGAGTATTGTTTTGTTGTTAGGGTACCTTGGTAGCTTGTAAGGAACTTTGTGAAATTGTATTTTGGTGTAAGATAAGGTCCTAAATTATATGAATCAACTTCCCCAATTGATAAACTCTTGTGTCACATCTAATAACAACCTCTTTGTATAGTTATTCTCTAAGAATTTAATGATGCAAAACACAAATACATCATTGAATTAGTTGTAATGTATTTATATTTATTTTAGTTCTATATAAAAGTAATGATTATACACCAATGCTCCACCAAGTTGCATCTATCCTACTTGAGTCAAACCTAGAAAGTTGCCATTGTAGTATAACAGGTAGACTAGGTAGTAGGTCATGAATAATTTCTTTCATGTTGTACCTCTATCAACTATTCATGCAACTTTTAATTGATCAACATTTCCTAGTCAATTATTTTCTTGTCTATGATGGATAGGATGAAGAAGCACATCCAAGGGTAGAAGTCCCTATCATTGGGCTTCCAACCACTCTTCTTGTAAGGTGATGGCATCATGGGAATCCTCTTTGAGTTTACTTCTATGGAGTTCCTTGGCTAATTTGGAGGAAAACTTCCTCCTTTGTATGAGTCAATTATCATTGATACAATTTATTACCTAGGTCATCTTTATTTTATAATATTTGAGGGCCCCATTCAAATATCTTTTCATAATGGGCATACATTGGGAGGCCAAAGACCCTCTTTATCACATCTAAAATAATATCTAGGATAGTTTGGTGAGTCAACCTAAAAATGTTTCTTCTCAATTGCTCAAGTATTTGTATGCAAGTGCCAATAACAATTCTAGAGATTATAGGGATACTATAAATATAGCCTCCTATACCAATCCACTTTAGTCCATGCACTAGAAATAAAAGATTATATATGAAGATGAGGAAAATTTGAAGGTAAAAAAAATGGAAGATAAAGTAATAAAATCACAATACCTTCACTTGGAATATTTGTTCATTCCTTGAGAAAAAATGGAGTGCACCGTTATTCCAATTGATTTTCTCTTTTTATATTGATAGTATGTGGATTGTTCAATTCTCTAGCATAACATTGATACGATTTGATAACGAGAGATAAAAATGATAGCATAAGGGTATGATAGCTTCAAAGCCCATGGTTTATGAAGGATAAGAGCCTCTAGATATAGATCCTTGAAGAGGAAAAATAAATGGCTATGAATTGTGAACATGAATATTAATTAGGCTAAACAAAATTGAATTAAGCATGTAAATCAATCAATTAAACTAAGTAAGTCATATTCCCAATAAAATTCTTGAAATATCAATTAAGAAGCCATTAAAACACAAAATAACATGAAATCATGAAATGACAACCTATTTAACACTCAAACCTCATCCCATTGGGGGATTAGTGTTGAATTGATGTGGAATGATTAGCCCTTTCCTAATCCCATTGTTGAAGCAAGCTTTGAATGATGATTTAATGGAGAAATTGATGAAATGGATGTAAAATGCTCTATAAAAATGGCTATAGTATATTTTCTC
>VDFB02167860.1:0-58135 GCA_007258455.2 Sequoia sempervirens
GGACCGAGCTTTTGTGAGCTCAAACGAATAGACCTCCTTACTGACTTACTCATTTTCTCTTCTCAGACAAGCACTCAAACTTGATTAGACTTAGCCCACAAAGTGCTCTAACTACTACAAGAATGAACCTATTAGTAGTTAATTCCTCTTGTATTTATTGTGCGAGGTAATGGCAACCTTCATCAATGCTTAGTAAAAATGCATGTGCAAACATGGAAATTTGGTGGCATATGTATTGTCACCATTTAACTAGAGCTGCATGAGAATCCAAAGATCACCCTTCATGATTTCCAACAACAACATCTTCACACAGATTGAGATTGACATACACATCTTGACACAGATTGAGTTTGAGGTCTGCGAGTTGGTGGGTTACGATCAAGATCTTCTCCCATATCTTCGAATCTGGAAAACCTCCACATTGCACAGTTAGTATTTAATGAAAGGCTTTGGCTAAGCCGTCGGTGACATGACCCCTAGAGTTAATGGCTTAGGCTTACGTCACCAGATTAAAATTAAAACCCAACTTTGATTTTAATACTTTATTTCCTCCGCAGGGTTTTATTTCCTAAGTCTTAGTTGCCCCCATTAAATTCTTATCCCAACCCTAACAAAGAACAAATTATTAAGCTAAGGCTTGTATTTGTTGTTATAACTTTAGTTCTAGAGAATTCTTAATTACCAATTCTTATTTGTTCATTTTTATATGAATCCAATTGAATGCCTTTCCATATCATTATGGAATTTTTTTTTATTGCAACCCTAACTCTAACACTAATTAAACCTTGACCCTAACCTAATTGAACTTGTATTATAACCCTAACTCTAATAGTAATTGAACTGTAATCGTAACCCTAGGTATTGTTGAAACCTAACCCTAATTGTATCAAAACCCTAGAGAACTCTAATTGAACCCTAACCCTAAAATAGACAATAACCCTTACCTTAATTTAGCTTCTTCAATCAGCTGTTTAGGGCCAACAGCAGGCATGACTAAACCCTTATTGAATTATAACCCTAATTGATCCCTAACCCAAATTGAATACTAATTGAACCTTAACCCTAAGTGAATAGAAACCTTAATTAAACTCCAACCATAATCCTATTTGAATTTTGACCCTAATCAAAACCATAATTCAACCCTAACATTAATTCAACCCTAACCCTAAACATGAGTTCAATTAAGTTTAAGGTTCAAATAGGGTTAGACTTTAATTAAAATTAGGTATAGGATTCAATTAGGATTAGGGTTGGGGTTGGGGGTAAAGATTAAGGTTCTATGATAGAGCTTGGGGTTAGTGTTAGGGTTCAATTGGGGCAAGGGTTAGTATTAGGGTTAGGTTTATGGTTCAATTAGGGTTTCATTAATGTTAGTTTTAGAATCATAGTTATGTTTAGGGATGGATATAAAATTAGAGTTAGGTTTGAAGTTAATTAGTGTTAGTTTTAGGATTGGGGTTATGGTTAGACTTATAATTAATGTTAGTATTGGGATTAGATTCTATCACTTTAATAAAAATAATCTTCTATAAATTCATTCAATTTTTTTTTGCAATTATATAATTTAAAATATTTTCAAATTTACCTATGTTGATACATGATAGATATATCAAATCTAAATTCTATACCATTTATAGTTAACTTGACATTGTGTATAAAAAGGTTTAAGTTATGAATGTTATAATATAAAAAATAAATGTGTTTTCAATGTTTATTTGTCAGTTTAAAAGATGTGCCAATAATGTTGCAATCACTAATGATTAATTTTGTCTTGATGGTTAAAATAGATTGGTAAGTAAAGTTATCATTGATTTTTTCTTGATAAGTAAATCAATATTTCATAAATTTATCTATAATTCTTATTTAATTTTTTCTTAATTATATTAGGGTATATTTTTATTAAATTGTTAAAAATTTAAGTTGCTTATAAATAATTTTATGTGTTCTTATAATTAACTTGACATTGTGTATAAAAGGTTTAAGTTATGAATGTTGTAATATAAAAAATAAATTGTTTTCAATGTTTATTTGTTAGTTTGATGTGAGAATAATGTTGCATAGTAATGATTAATTTTTTCTTGATTGGTTAAGTGATATTGTGAAATTATTCTATGCTAATTTAATGTTATGAATGCTATATAATATAAAGAAAAATATTTCTAATATATTTTTAATGCATCTTTATATTTTATAAACAAACATCTAAAATAAAAATGTGATTGTAAAAAAAATACAACTTAATGAGTGAACATACATTTAAAGTTAAAAGTGAAATTATAAAATAAATTGTAAATTTATTTTATTTTTCTTCTATAAATATAATTTTTTTATTTGTCGTCCTCCTAGTAATGCCCACTTCTCCTTTTAATGAAAGTTTTATTTTGCAAGGGTTGATTTAGTGCTGTCGTTGATCTATTTCCTGTAGATATCAATGGTGCCCGCCATCCTGTGATCGGGAATTGAAGGATCACGAAATCATGGGCGGGCGCCACGTGTCCTATCTAGGGGATCAAATTTGCACTATCGCTGACCAACTGCCATTTGATCTGAGTCGTTCCCCGCCATCCCACGATGGTTCTTGGGTTGATTGCGAAATCACGGGCGGGCGCCACTTGTCTCATCTGATGAAGCCTAAAGAGTAAAGGAAACACTAGCTGGCTTTAAATGTATTAAGGGGCGGATTACTAAAGTGTTCTCGAGACACACATGTTCTAAATCGATAGATATGTTATAATCTCGCTAGAAAAGCTGCTTGAATGTTAATGACATGGCTGGTGACTGTGTTAAAGGAACGAGATCATTGATGCTCAGGATCAACGATTGCCCGCCATCGTGCAATCAGAAGTTTCAGGATTGCGATATCATGGGCAACCGCTATGTTGAATTCCTTTGTAGTGTATGGTAAGGTGGGCCCCTTATCGTCGTGTTGGCAATTGTGTCAACTTGTTTTGAAGGTGGACATCGATGATTTTATTTTGCAGAGGTTTGAATTAGCACTGCCCTTGATCTATTTCAACGGTGCCCACCATCCCACGATCAAGAATTATAGGATTGTGATATCACGGGTGCTTGCCACATGTCTCATCTGATGAGGTCTAAAGAGTCAAGGAAGCATTAGCCAGTTCTAAATGTGTTAAGGGGCAGATTACTAAAGTGCTTGTGAGATGCACATGCTTTATTTCAATGCAGATGTTATAATTTTGAGGGAAAATCTACTCGACAGTTAATAGAAAGCACAACAACCATTTTTGAAGGAGCAGGATCTCTGATGAGAAGGATCAACAGCTGCTCGCCATCCTGCGATGGTAAATTGAGGGATTGCGGTATAGCGGGGAACCACCACATGGTTTTCATTTGCAACTTATGGCATGGTGGGCCCCTTATTGTCATGTTGGCGATTATGTCAGCCTATTTTGAAGGTGGTTGTCGATGATTTGATCAAACTGGAGGATCAACGGTTAAAATTTAAATTTGTATCAAATGTAGTTGGAGTCGTTTGTGCAACCTGCGAGTGAGCTTTAATGGTGGATGAGACATCTATTGGAAATATTTGATCGACATAAAATCAATTTACTTTATTTGTATCACAAGGCATCCAAGTATTTCGTAAAAAATAGTTTCAGAGCCAAAGGTGAAATTGCGAGCAGTTGCAACCAAAAATTGGAGTTTGTGCAAAAAAAGGCGTGAGTTTATTTTATTTGTTTCCCAGTCATTTTGCACCTAAATTTGGGAAGGGGGGTCTGCTATGTGTGTCATTGAGCTCATTAAAATCTTTTGTTGGGGCTATAGTTTAATCATAAATTGTGAGGAATTGCGGTATTTTTACTCTATAATTTCCTATCTCTGCTTAGTCATAGCCACTTGAAGTGTAACATTGTAGTGAAGCCCTAGTTTGTCTAAAATGGTGCCACCCAAGCAACACTCTTGCCACATTGAGTATTTGAAAAGAAACTTGTACGATTATTTCATAGATCAATTTTCGTTGTCAAAAAATGATAGAAGGAAGGGTGTAGTGTTATTGCAAGGGAAAATCCTAGGGGAGGGGTTGGTTTATAATAGTTCCAACATTGTTGATGCTAGGGTTCCACTCACTGGCTTAGAGATGTTCAGATTATTGTATGGACAGAGGAATTTTCTTCACCCTTTCTCAAATGGATGGATGTATGACATGGGTAAGTTGGTTGTACCAAATGTGTTCCCTGATGTGGACTTACTTAGGGTAGTGGCCATGAGATATGACCCCATCACACAGGTAATTAGAGATAATGATGGAGGGGTTCTATTAGAAATTAACAGAGATGTTATCCAACAGACTTTTGATTTGAGTGAGCCAAGTGATGACTTGGTTCCTATTAATTTTGAGGAAATGAAGCAGGAGTATATAAAACTAAAATCTCTTTTTAGGGTTAAGCTGCTTCCACCTCATCTGGTTAAGGCAGGAGGTTCACAATTTCACATCAGCCCTAGTGACTAGGAACCCTTCAGATTGAATTGTTTTACAAAGCCTTTCCTAGCTACTTTCTATTTAGTATGTTAGATTTTGGGTTTTAGTCCTGGTGCAGTAATGCCAATTGCATACATGTTCATGGGGGTGCAAATACAACACCCTAACTTCTCTGTAACATATGACTTTGCTTCTTTTTTGGCAGAGAGGATAGATGAAGGGCTATTGAAGCTGCAGAAAGGTGATACTGGTACTCAATTATTTTGGTATTCCATGTTGATGCATATGTTCTTATTTAGGAATGTTGATTTATTTGCTGAGAAGATGAACTTAAGTCAATCAGTTGATGGAGAAAGATTGCCAATATAGATATGGGCTATAGATCTGTCCTGTAATAAGGAAAACACCAGTTATGTGCAATTTGATAAAAAAAAATTACTTCAAGATTAAGGGCTAGATTGATGGTAAATGTACCTAGGATCCCTAAGGAAGTGCATGATTTCCTTAGGCCAAAGGAGAGGAAACTAGAATTGAGGTTTTTACATAACTGGGGTGACATTATCCCATATCTAATCAGCATTGTCTTGAGAATATATGGATTTCAAGGAACCCCTTACATACTTCCATACAATGTGCCACCAAGACTAGGGTTTGCAGAAGTTATGTGGCAGATGGGTTGTATTCATGAAGACAACCTTACTAGAAAGGGGAAGGGAACATTATTCCCTGATTATACAGTAGTGTCTGACTTTACATTTTCAAAGGGAGGTTGGACACATTTTGATAAATTATTTGTTAATTACTATTTGAGATTTGGTCCAAGGCGACAACATGATCCTGAAGGTTTCTTTGCTCTTTTCAGACAGAATAAAAGGTGGCAAGTTTGCACATGAGTTCAATTTCCCTGAAGACCTGATTAGAAATGAATTTGATTTAAACAAGCAGGAATTGAACAAGGAGAAATGGATAGCTTATAGTAAGCTACTAGATATTATGCATGAAATGGATCTGAATTATGATCCACTGATGGAATTCACTCCATACCATAAGAAAATTGATTTTCTGATGAAAAAATTCAAGGAGATTATGGACACCTTGACAACCAAAAGGATAAATTTAAGGCTAAGTCTAGATATGCAAGGAAAAAGTGATAGGCCAATTGAAACAAGATCAGTATATCAGCCTACAGAAAGGCGACCCATCTATAGGAGGAAAAGGGATACTAGCAGTCATGAGGAAGAAGTAGACAGAAAGGGGAAGCAAATAATGAAGGTGCCTCCACAACCAGGTCCAAAATTCAAAGTACCCGGGGCAGTCAAGATCATTGAATTACAGTCTTCACCAGAGCGCAGTCCCCCATCACCACCATCTGAGCCATGTCCTAAGAGGCAAAGAACTGATCACCCACTTGAGGATCTGACAGATGAAATTATTTTTACTGATCAGGACATGTAGGTTGGTATGCCTTCCCCTCCTAGGTTAGCTGAATTGGTTCTATCCGATTTGGATATGAAGGGTAACAGTGTGCAGGATGTAAGAATGAAGGCTTGCAAGGAGTTCTTAGATGACAATGCATTTGTAAAGACTATTGTATTCTTCCAATTGGCATGGAGGACGAAATTTGAGGAATATCAAAATAAATACAAGGAGAGAAGAGAACTAAGGCTTGACAAGTCAGATCAGGAGAATGATGAAGAAGTAAAAGTTGAACTAATGGAAGAGTTCAAAAAATCACTCCTGAAGAAGGGAGACAACTTGTGAGTTGGGCTAGTATTTTTATTTTTCTGAATGGGACATCACAAATGCAGTGGCTTTCAATGCCATTATGAAGTCCAAGAATCCTTTTTAGGATTCTAAAGAAGAAGTTAAGCCAGCATTGCAAAACTCTGCCTTCAGTGAAGAATATGAGACCTTAGCAATTTGGGCATTGGCTCCACAAGGAAGAAAGCCAAACATTGCTGATATTAATCCAAATCTCAAAGGAGGATTAATAATAAAGAGGGCTTAAGAGACTTCAACCACCGAAGCCACTAATTTAACTATGAATGTGGCCAAGTTGGCCCAAAAGACTGCTGAAAGGGAGGAGGCTAAAAGAAAGAGCCTAATGGAGAAGTATAACATTTTAATTGAAGAATATATTAAAATGCAATATAGTAATGTTGAGCTACAAACTGAAGTGGAAAGGTTCAAGTATAGACATATTGGGGAAACATCTAGTGCTCCAGGAACTAGCATATTACCTCCCATAGTAGGGTCAATGCCTCCTACTTCTCCAAATGTTTCTACACCAGGGTCTCCTATTCAAAATCCTACTCTCACCCCTCCTCTAGAACAAATTGATGAAGAAATAGAGTGCTCTGTTGATCCAACAAAGAGGCAGCTAATACATAAAATTGATGAATTACAGACATCATTAAGGGTAAAAGAGGAGGGTTTTCTTTCAAAAGAAAAAGAAATTATTACTACTATTTTGGAGCATTTAAATGAAAGGGTAGATAATAAATTTCCCTTTATACATTCTTTGTATTATTTTCCATTTGAAGCAATAAAGAATATTGATAGGGATTAGGGGATAGTGATTCCAATAATTGAAAATTGGATCCCTAGGACAAATGATCTAGATATTATGAATAAAGCCTCAAGGTTTGATGTAAATAACATTCCCCAATCATTGAAGCCTACTTATATATTAGTGAAATCATTGCAAGGTTTTTAGACCTTACCAGATGATTTAAGTAGGAAGATTAGGGAGTTGGTAAAGAATTTCAAAGATTGGGGTAACACACTGTTACCTGATATAATTGATGAGAAGGGGGAAATCAGAACACTCCAACAATGGCAGGATCAAGCGAGTAAGGTCATAAATAATCAAATTAAAGTAATTTGTGATGACTAAGATTATGATTTTTTGGTGAATTGTATGGATAATATTATTGGTACCGGCTCATTTTTGGAATCTTTTGAAAGAGATGCTAATCAGATAGCGGTAAAGTATATGCCTTATAGTACAAAGGTAAGTGAGGTGATTAATTTTGACTATCCAACTGACGAAGAATACCAGAGGTGGGTGGCTAAGTATTTGAATGATGATGAGTAAAAAGAGTGGGTTACCGATATGTGGAAAATCAGATGTTGCAGTTACAACGATTCCGATTTTGTGTTGATGGCTTTCTTGGCGTGGGTTTCACATGGTTTTTTGTTATTGCATCAACCTTCCTTCGCTGACATGATGAACGAGAATATTATCCAGGATGATTGTAGTTGTAACAATTTTTGAAATATCATCAGGTGCTCTAATCAATTGGTGACGTGTGTACTTTCTGGCCCGAAGCTTGTTTGCTCCTTCATTTTTCTATAAGAAGGATTTCAAGGCCAAAAGTACGGGTTAGCAAGTTAGATAATTTTGATCGATTCTAGGTGAAGTTGCAGAGCTGATTGTAAAGATCAATGGTTTTAGAGAGAAATGCAATTTAGGTTATGAGTCACTCTATGATAGGTTTTAAGTTCATGAGGATTTAATGTTGCATAATAGTATTAGCATTTGAATCGAAATGATAATTTCAAGCTCATCTCTCTCCATTATATGTGCATATTTGAACTTTGAATAAAATAACTAAGGGTTGTTTCATTTAGCTCACTGTTGTAGTGTGTATGATTCTATTTTAGCTTTAATTCAAGGAATTAATTAAAATGCTTGAATGGGATTATAAGCAGATATGTTCTGCATATCCGATGGTTTTAGAGAAATGCAATTTAGGTTTTGAGTTCATAGAGATTTAATGTTGTATAACAGTACTAGCATTTGAGTTGAAATGAAAATTCGAGCTCATGTCTCTCCATTGTACATGCATATCTAACTTTGAATGAAATAACTAAGGGTTGTTTTATCCATCTCACTGTTGTGGTGTGTATGATTCTATTTTATCTTTAATTCAAGGAATTAATCAAAATGCTTGAATGGGATTATAGGCGGATATGTGTGTATAAGGATTTGATAAGTAGTCATGGGTTAGAATGCATACTGATGAAATTGTAATGCAATATTGTCAGGGATCTTATATGTGATGTATTAAATATGTTATAAACCTCTAGATGCTTATGAATTTGACTCCTGCAATGGATATATGGCACTGATCTAAGTTGTAATTATTAGTGTAGTTCAGTATTTGTTTGTCTTTTCCTAGAGCTTGCTACAAATTGCAAATCATTGAATATCTTATACAATGGATTGTGTTTAGTTATCTCACGCTCTAAATAGTTGATATTGTCTATGAACAGCCAATTCTAGTTGATATTATCTTATCGTTGAGCTATTAAGTGAGATCATCTGCTATTGTTAATTTTTTTATAATAATGGTGCAGAGGTTGTAAACACATTAAGGGATCACCCTCCTAGGGTCTTGCAGAGCCCAAAGTGTAGGAGGATTTAAAAGTCCTTGTCAGTTGTCCAGTCCTTCGAGCTACCCTTCGATTGGAATTGGCAATTCCATAGGTATATTAGAAGACAAACCTAGTTACATTATAAAAAGAACCAACATACATGTCAACCACTGAACAACAACCCTCTACAACTGACTTTTTAATCTTTTATGATCACATGAAACATAAAACACACTAATTTCAAGGTTGTTAGCATCACTATTGAAATGTTTTAATTTTTTAACCTTTCAAACATTAAAAAGTACATCATTAAATTAATTATGTAATGGCATAAAAATTAAAAACATCATGAATTAATTATGTAACCACATAAGTCAAATATAATTCTATCAAGAAATTAATAGCAAATCGATAATATAATCACATAACTTATACATTTCAATGTCATTGATCTTCTTCTTCATCCAACTCTTTGTCTGTATTATCCGATCCAGATTTGACATTGTAAGGATTGGTCATATCATCATCATCATCATCGAAATCATTTTTGATAATGTCATCATCCACATGGATGTCATCTTCATGAACATTAACTCTTACATCATCATCATCTAGTTCCTCCTCTTCGACATCTTCATCGGGGACATCATCAACTAATCGTTGATCCTGATCATCATCTACATCATCTTCTAGTTCTTTGGTATCTTCTTCTTCCACCACATTATAGTTTATGAGCCTTCCTCTTGGATCATGTCTAGCAACAAATGACCAACCTAGTTTACCTGGAACCTCTAAGTAAAATATCTGCTCACATTGGCTTGGAAGAACATAGGGCTCATTTCTAGCTCACTCGATCAACTTTGTATTAACCATGGTAAATCCATTATCATGTTGAATAACAGTTCTCTCGGGATCATTTTCATTCAATCATAGCCTGTACCATAGGATGGCAAAAAAAATTAATCTGAAGGACTTAAAGTCACACTCAAGTATATCATCCAAAATCACATAGTATCGATTTTCTGAGACTTCTGGATGTATGTCGAGTCTAGATGAAACATTAGTCACCTAAAAGATTGCAGTTATACCAGAATCAAAATTTTTTTTCATGTCATCCAACATTTTGATTTGAAATTTATAACCATTGCACCACATAGCCTTGTGGTGTTTCACCTGCAATATGTCAAACATGTAAAAATTATTGCAATATTGTTAGTTGATAAACATATTTATTCTTGGCTGAATGTATGTAAAGAAAACAATCTCAAGATATATATACATCAATATACTTGAAAATAATTAAATAATATGGGTGATTAATATATTTATACGTACCTATTTATCTCTTAAACCATACACTAAATCAATTTCCCTTTGTGTAACATTGGAATCTCCATTACAATGAGCTTCTTTAACCAATGAAGCTACACCTTCCCATGTTAATGTGTGACCAGATTGTTGACATCATTCAATCCATACTGTCATCCAATCAAGATTGTTGGTGACATACAAATGTAGTGCATCCCACTCTCGACCAACAGTACCAAAATAAATTGAAATTCGCAAACGACATATAATTAGTTAAATAACACAAGATATGACCTTAATTTATAATGATGTATATTGAAGATTAAAAATTAAATAAGTACAAGATACATAAACCATATGTAAATGTATTCCAATTAACTTCAAGACCATCTTCTACCTCACTCCTTTCCCTCAATGTATTCCTTCCAATAGGTACCCCCTTAAAATTTACATGAGTTAGATCCCAAATACTTCCATCTACATGGATCTTTGTTGCAAACTTAGAAGATATTCACTAATGGCCACCTCATGGTATCAGATGCCATATGTCCCTCCACCATAGAAACCTCAGATGTGCTATTTGTCTATCCAAAGCCTTCAAAAAATTTCAAGTGTCTCTCAACCATCCACATTGACCCAGGTATGCATCCACACAATTCAATCTCCTCAACTTGGTGTATAAGGTAGTGTTCTTGTGCATTGAAAAATGTCGAAGGTGGACACTTTTGCATTTCACACATTAGACGAGGAATTTTTCTCTTCCAATAATTGATATCTTCTTTATGGATTTATTTAGATGAGAACCATCTACAAGTGATTCAAGGCACAAATATATTAACGAGATTTAACAAAAATATACAGTATATTACATAACAAGTAAAACAAATGGCAATTATAAGATGTATACAAGGAATTGAACAAATCTCGCTACTTACCTCGTGTATTTTCCAAGATCATATATAACTTGCTTGACATTGTTACAATAAAGTTGTTCCAGAGATGTAGAGGTAGAACGCATCAGCAACAATTATGCTAAAATGATCTTTCATTATTTTTCCAAAAGTAGTAAAACACAATACACTAAAAAGTACATGCATTATACAAGGCGTATATAATATACTTAATAATTACTTAATGAAGGTATACACCATGCTTTTCATCCCGCACCCAAATTCACCTTTCGTTATTTATTGTTTATGTTCGTAGGCAACCTTCGCCGTGGGGAAACGTAATTTTGTATGACTTCTTTTATAAAGTTGCTTTGTTGCTCGCTAATAACCAAGAAGGGCACTTTATATTAATTTTGTCGCCATCAATTATTTAATTGAATGACATTTTCATCGCGATGATTGGCTCTAAATGTCGCTACAAATTTTGACAATTTTTCTTTGGTCGCTCTTCCATCCAATATTTTTCATAACGTCATATATTCTTTCTCGATATGCATTTGTAATAAACAAATGCACAATTTATAGCTTCTCATAGTAGGGCAACCTACTAAATTGTCTTGGATAACTTTTCAGTCCCTATGGAAGCCAACCATTAATGCCTTGACGACTTTCATGAAGCATATAAGTTAAACAAATTAACAATGACAATCATTGTCAATTAAAACATGAGTAAACACAACACAATATAAAAATATAAATTCAAAACATATCATATATGATAGATAAACAATTTGATCCGATGTATAACCTTGATGATTAATTCTATTATATTCCAACTTTCATAGGCGAGGTGACATTCTTCATGGTTTTGATGTAGTCTCCTCTTTCCCATTGAAAAGATGTTTTACAATAGTTCGATACTTATGATTTCTATGGAGGAAGAGTCTATACTCATCAAACACCTACTTTCCTAAACTTGTTGAATGATGAGATTTCATCTTTGGACCACAAATTGGACATGCAAATTTTCCCTTTGTTTGAAGACCTGCAAGATGATATATAATTGGATTAAATATGTCAATTTTTTTAAGTAATTATATATAATGAATAGATTATTTTAAAATATTCATGATATCTACTTCATCAAATTAAATATTGTTAAAGTGCGCTTCTAACGTTATAACATACCACAAAATGTGTTAGCCTGGGCATCATGAATTGTCCATACAAGCATCGCATGGAATTGAAATTGTCTTTGTCCCATTATTTGGAGACGCCATATACATAGTGGACGCATTCCATAACTTTAGTAACCGCCGATAAGAGGCTTGTTATATACATTCATATCTTTAACTTTGGTACTACCTAGCTGGAATGGAACACATTACATAATTATGTGCTCCTCTTATTGAGATGCTACTACGTTAAAGAAAATTGATGTAAACAAATACCTAGAACAATAATTGACAACATTATGTGCTCCCTCTTTATTGACATCCATGGAGGAATGTTATTGTTGATAACAAAAATAGGCCACACCGAGTAAATAGATATCAACTCTCCAAATGGATTGACACCGTTCGCTCCCAATGAAAGCTTGAGATTATGAGGTTCTTTCTTTAAAGGGCCATTTTTCCTCCATGTCCCTAAATGCAGAACCAACCGAGGAATTTGGAAGAATGTCATCTCCACTTCTATTTCGCATGGTAATCCATAAATTGTGCTAATATTTTGCACCTAAATAATCATTGTATACGTGGAATAATGGGAATATAATGAAGAACCTTGCGAGGAAACTTTTTTGTTAGTTGATCTATTTGATATCTCCTGATATGACATTCCGGGCATTCTGTTGCAAATTCTTGTTGTTTATGATATATAATATGATCATTGGGACATGCATATATTGCTTGATACTCCATTCTGATATCTTTCATAATGGCACATAAATCTTGGTATGAACGAGGTAAATATTTGATGGTGGTAACAAAAATTTACCAATTAATCTACAACAAAATATAATTTGTTTATATAAAGAATATTAATGGTACATATTTCATCCTTTATTTATTAGTGATGAACTAACAACAATTAAAATAGATGAAAAAAGATGACATATATGACATACCTTAACATTCGTGAGATTGCTAGGTTTGATAAACCATTCATAACTTTCAAGTTCAATAGCAACAATACAATAGAGAGAAGAATTGTTTCGGATCCTTCATAAAGGGGCTCATATGCCTTGTCAAGTACAGGTAAATCATGAACATCATCAAAGTCATCTTGATCATCATGATCAGCTTTGCCACTAAATGTGTCATGGATCAATGTATTTGTACCATCATCTTCAACTGTGTTTTCTAGCGCATGATCATCTTTTCCATAGGATCATTAACTTCATCTTCGATATTCACAGCTCCATGTTTGTCCGCTTGCAAAACCACATTCTTTGGGACGTGATAATCTATATCATCTTCCCTAGGGCGCCCCACCTTTATAATAATGATAGACACAAATAAACCATGATCATGATCAAGTGATTATATATATATATATATATATAAAATGTTAAAACAATATAAAAACATTTAATGAACTTACCAATGGACGATAATCATGCCCCCCTTCAACGTGACCATGCTGCCTACAATTTTTCTCAGCTGTTGTGATTAAAATTCATCTTGTCTTTAAGCCCTTGCAATTATTGCAAGGACAATAACATTTCCCATCACCCTTTCTTTTTAATCTAGCCCACAATCTATCAAGTGTCTCTTCATTTTGTTCTGGACTAATATTATCTGACATGATTTTTCTTTGCCAAGCTTGACTATTTAGATCTTCAAAAAATATCAAACTCACACTCCAATAATTTTTATTCATAGACAGGTAACATAATCTAATAATTATGATATTTTACCAAAAAATTGGCATGCAACCACTTTGCAAAGAGAAGATAGTCTGAAGTTAATATTTAAAACACTTTAAAATGAATTCCAAAACTTATTAAATTCTGATTTTTACTATGATTTTCCAACTGTTAAGACTCACAAAATCGCATGTTAGACTTGATCACAAAATTCACCACAACAATGGAGTGGCGAGCTAGTAAGGCCGTGACCCATTCTTAGAGAACAACAAATGAGAATCAAAATACGTTGTTAATGTCAATACAGGTTATCCTTTTAGTTAAGATGCAAGTAATGTCACTTCTTATGACGAGGAAAAAAAACATCACTAGGGCCTTCAACATTGAGAAAGCCCTAATAAAAAACATCAGAAGCATTGGTAAGATCATGATTAGGGTACAAACCCTAGGCCTCCATAGAAACACAAACAATAACTATAGTAGATTAGTGAGGTTGTAATACTAGAAATATTGAAACATTGTAGGTAATAGCCTTAATCTTTGCAAATAAAGGTGTAGCCAATAACAAAACTATAGTAGCTTAGTGACATTTATGTAAATGCAATCTGGTAAGAAGAATGATAGTCACTTGAGAATGTGATAGTCAAAAGCAATTTGGCGGTGACAAGATAATGAAAGCTCAAACCTTGCATAGTAAAGTGTAAAGGAATTTTAGCGGTGAGTTTCCTTACCCCCTTGCTGACCTTAAGGGTTTTTCAAATGCTTTTGGTAGTGTTAAACAAGGAAAATACAATTAGGGAATGACTATCCAAATGAAGTAATAGTGGTAATCATAGGTTCAATGTTTCTTCTTAGCCATTAATGTATAATGGAGGTAGTGGATTGCATGTTTGAGTAGTGTTTTGAGACTCATCAAAGATGGGAGAATAGTGAATATTACCTTGTGGACTATGAAGTAGTGTCAATAAGGTTGAAGTATCTTAAGAACTACAATACCATGAAACAATGAGTCCCCTGTAGTAAGTAGGCAGTCTATAGGGCATAGTTTGATTTTATAGAAGGATGCTCATGAAAGAATCTTCAAGTAGCGATGAGTGAGCTGTTTGAGATTGCAGTTGAGGTGCAATGCAATCTTAAAAGGGAAGTTAGCAAAGTAAGTAAATTAGCAGAAAATCGAATCATACACAACAAACAATTCACAATGTTATCTTCTATAATGCCTTGAGTTTGAAGACAAAAATCTCATTGTATCTTCATGATGAAAGTGGTGACCTTAATGGTCAATCACTGGCAACCATGATTTTAAAACATGCTATTGTGCTTATGGAGGCAACATTTTAAGCAAGGCAGTGAGTGGTGGTTTGGAACAATGGCAGGTATGAAGGACTTACTTTATATGCATACTATGCAGTCTAGCTTAAGACAACATTCTTAGAAGAGATTGAAGGTGAATTATGGAACTCAAGGGTTACCATGAAAAGGGTTAAAGCAAAAAGGCGAGATCTATTTAAAAGCCATGGTCATGAGAAGATATTAAAGATGTCACATGCAAAACCTAGTAGGCGGGTAATGAATCTGGGTGCCAAGAGGATGATGTCTTTGGGGTATATTTGGGAATCTCCACATTACAGGGAAATACATCATTTATTTATTTTTTTAATTAAAAGAAATCATTCTAAACCCTATATAGGATACATTCATACTTCAAAAGCCTCTGAAGGAATTTCAGATTATGCAAATATATGTCAAGTAACATTCATAAGGTTTAGAAAATCTTGATCACTCTCTAGAATAGCCCATTAAACATGGGTTGTGCTTGAATGCATTACATAATTGATATAACACAACCACTCTGCATATCAACCAGAGTTATAGGCTCTTTATTGCAGCAAAAGGTAATCACTCTTCGATCATGCTATAATTACATCCTAACCTGTTAAACTTGAGACAACCTGAATGCACCCAATGATGATTGACACCTACACTATACAACCTGAATTAACTACATTATATGAGTGCCTCCATTTCTATCACAACATAGCCACATTAAACTTGGGTCACACATGAATGCATCTTGTATTTTTTATAGCACAATTATACCACATGACCAATAGAGTTATGCATCACATAATTACAGTCACAAGAATCTGTTCCTCGATTGTGATCTTATGGTGATTCCACACAACAAAATCTAGACATGAAATTCTCAAAACCCTTAACCTCTAAAAATGAAATCTGATGAGATGTTGCTTTAAAATATGATTTTCAAACCTAGAACTACAAATCTAACTCACAACTAAATTCTACAAAAAGACAATGACTACCCTCAACCTGGCGATATCTTCTTGAATTTTTTCTTATTTTTCCCAAGAAAATCATCCTTAGTTCTCCACAAACTATCTCAAGTAGAGCAAAACACTTTCGCAATAAATCAGGTGTGAACTCACTTTTCTTTATGTCGGCCACAATTTGATTTTTTTAATTTTTCATGTTTGTCGAAAATTCAACAAAAATGATAGTCGACATTTTGACAAACCCCAGGTTCGTCAAAATTTCAATGAACGTCGGGGATAAAATTTCAAAAAATTGGAAATTACACATCAAATTTTACAAGCACCCGACAAACATCAAATTTTACATATTTCATCAGACAGTTTCGTCAGATTTTGCAGTCAAATGTATTAGTGACAGTGTTTATGATATGATATGATGAATGTAAATGATGTTTTATATGTTTTATGAATATGATGATGCAAATGAATGCAAATGTGTAAATGATGACATGCTTAAAATAACCAGTATATATTATGCAAATGATGGAAATACAATGCATGTGATATGATTTAATATTTCCTATATGCAGTATGTTGATGGTTTGTGGATGCAGGATGATGCATATATGATGATGTGTGATTAACTGTCATGGTACCATGTTAGCACGGAAAGAGGATAGAAGAAAGCAAGAGATTCCAACAAGACATGAGACAATGGTGATGATGATGATGATGATTTTCTTGCCAAGGAGTTGGGATTTTAAAAGGGCCAATTACCTTATATTTGATTACACACGTAGTACGATGCATCAAGGTATAAAGAACCAGGATGGCGTTACACCTAGTGTGATGGACTTTGACTCGACAATCAGATAGGAGTACTCCTATTCACACTTGGCGTACAAAACCTTATTTAAAATGCAGTTCCGATATTCTAAACATCTCAAACCAAAACATAGGAAGGAAAGCCTTCCTATGTGGTCAACAAGATACCTAAAACACCTTCCCTACACCCAAACAAAGCACGCATGACCAAGGTTATATTACAAGAATATCCAACAAGCACAATAGATAAAAAGATAATGATCAATTCCCCATTCATTTCTCTTTAAATCCTTTTGTTTGGACATCATTGAGAGGTCATCGAAATGAGCACAAATGAGATAAGTCAAAAGACAAAGATAAAGTAATAAACAAGATAATGTTCTTCATACCACTAGCCAAGGCTAAACTACGATGATGCCTGATGTTGATGTCCATTATAGGAAGGATGCATCCTAGGACATGATGATATTAGATGATTTATTTTGGGACTAATTGGATGATAGGCTATTGACACAAAGAGTTGACCAGCTTGTTTATATACTAACCTAGACCTTAGATTTTGACATTTGAGTTTTCACTTTAAACCTACTAGAATTGTTTCTGATTGTTTCACCAAAGGTTGAGGGTGAAGATGATTTATTATGGGTGATGTTTATTGTGGGTGAAAGCGAGATGGGGATGGATGGATTTTTTCTGGGTTTTCTAAATGTTTTTGATGTTTTTGAAATATATTGAGGCTATTTTTGGTATTTTCAATATTTTACAAATGTTTTGATTTTCAAAATTTTGAATGTTTTGGGATTTTTTGAGATTTTGACCAAGAGACTAACCTAAAGACCTACCCTAGGGGCCTTAGTGGTTGATCAACATATTAGCCTTGCTTACGTTATACACACAGAGGCCACGTAGTTTGACTGACATAGACTCGATTATTGATGAGATATGAATAGATGGACTACCAGTTTATTATGACGGACTCCTAAAGGATCGACCTAAGTTTCTCGAGGGATGATCAAAGATCAACCTTGCCTATCTTCAAAGCTCAGAGATAACGTAGTTCAACAATAAGACTCTATTTTTTGACTTTTTCTAAATTTTTGAGTTTTTTTGGGATTTTGATATGATTTGAATGTGTTTGGATTTTCTGATTTTGTGAATGTTTTTGGATTTTTTTATTTTCCAATGTTTTTGGATTTTCTAATTTTGGGATTTCAAGAACATACAGGAATCTGATCTGATGAGAACATGCCCCCAACATGAAGCAATAGACTACTCCAGTATAAGTAGGACAAACTAACCTTGAGAATGGGCCTAGTAGTACTAGGAGGGATCATGACATGAACACAAGACCAAGATATGATGCAGATGTGAATGGATGATGGATGGAGATATGGGATGCGATGGATGAGTGATGCATAATGGATGGATGATACAGACCAAGTCGTGGAGATCTTGGTGGATGGAAAGTGCTTATTTACATGAGGTGCCTATTTGCTAGTTTTTCACCAAGGTACTTGCCCAAAGTGCCACCGAAGTGGTTTTCACTAGAGGACAATTTTTCTCTTTACTATTTTTATTCCTTTTTCTATTTTTTTTTGGTTTTTTTTCTTTTTTTTCTTTTTTTTCTTTTCACCAAGACACCTGTTTGCCAGGTTTTCCTTAGGGTGACCATTTTCTCAGGACATATTCTATTTTTTTTATTTTTTGGTTCTATACCTTGAAAGGTTAGGCATAAAATTTTTTGAGATGGGAGTTGTTGATGGGCTCCTGCAGAGATTCCCCTTCGGGTGTTGATAACTGATATGAACCTAACCTGTAACTTACTATGATGACAAATGGTGCCAACCAGTTGGGTTCAAATTTTCCTTTGTCGTTTGGATTTGGGACGTTCTTTTGATTCTCCTTTAGCACAACTTCTCTGACCTGGAAGGTCTTGCTCCTGATCTTCTTGTCATAACTCCTCTTGAGTCAGTTTTGATAGACCTGTAAATGATTTAAAGCATCCATATGACACTCATATAGTAGCTCCAACTCATTCAGTATTGATACTCAGTATTCTTCATCCGTGATGAGGTTCTACAGTGATATTCTCAATGATGGGAGCTTGATCTCAATGGGTAATATGGATTATGATTCGTAGACTAGGGAGAATGGGGTGGCACCTGTTGGTGTGTGGATACTAGCTCGATAGGCCCAGAGGGCAAGATTTAGCTATAGATTCTAGTCACAACCTACGTCATTGATTGTTTTCTTGAGGATCTTCAAAATGGTTTTATTGGTGGCTTCTGCTTGGCCATTGCCTTGGGGATAATATGGAGTGGAAAAGTGATGTTGGATTTTGAATTTGTTGCATAGGTCACAAATATCCTGATTCTTGAAGGGTGTCCCATTATCTGAAATAATGGCTTTGGGACACCATAGTGGCATATTAAGTAGTTCAAGATGAACTTAGATATCTTCTTTGGGTATGTGCAGGATCATGATGGGCCAAAAAGTGGCAATATGATGGATATGTGGCTGACGATTTTTTTTTTACCCAAAATTGATGAAAGAAAAAGGGTTTTTAAAGGAGATTCTTAGCTTTCCACCAATATAAATTATGCTTTACTTTGAATTTAATAAGTAATTATTATTCATTTTCTATTCAAATTATGACTAAAGTGTTGATTGATGGGTTGATTAAAAAACATCTATAGCTTTCAAACAGTATCACATTTTTTGAATCCAAAACATGTGTCGCATTCTATGCTTCGCATAATATAGGATTAAAAAAATAAAAATTAAATTTCATGAAGTTTTGACCAAGTTAAGGTGGTAGACATACGAGTTTTTATATTTTCTAAAATTTGTAATAAAAAATTCATAATTAATTATTTACTTGAAAAAATTACAAAAAAATATGCATCACATTGGGACATGAGTCGTCTACTTATATCTAAAATCTTATAAAAAAATATTATCATTTTATTGTGGTTAGGGTGGTTAGACAAACACCTACTTCTTATTTTTCCCTGAAATTTAAGTACTATTACATTGAAATTTCAAATTTTCACCAAATAGATTTTTTTTCTTTTTAAAAAAACCTAGTAGTTTAGAAACTACATTCAATTTGCTATAGATTCTATTCTTACATATTTTTGAAATAATATAGATAACTTATTCAAATTTTTATGTCAAGTTCCCTAACGCTGATTTTTCTGAATTTTTTGCCACTTAAGGGCCTATTTTTTCCATGATGATCCTACACATACCCCTTTCCAGTTATGTATGTCATGGGTATAGCTTCCACCCACTTTGTGAAGTACTTAATGGTGGTAATGATAAAATTGTAGCCACTAGATGAGGTGGGAGTGATTTTCCCAATGAGATCAATCCCCCATTGCAAAAAGGGCCATGGTGTGATAATAGGATGGAGCTCTTGAGCTAGGGCATGGATGAGGTCCCCATGCTGCTGACATTGTAGACACCTTCTGATGTAGTCATGTGCTTCTCTTTCCATAGTAGGCCAATAATACTCCATCCTCAACAATTTATTGGCCAGGGTTATTACACTCGAGTGTGAAGCACAAATACCGTTATGTACCTCAGTTAAAGTAGTTAAGGCTTCTTTAGTGTTTAAGAAATGCAACAGGGTTCCTTCTATGCTCCTACGATAAAGGGTTTCTCCTAGGATGACCAACCGAGATTCTTTCTTGAAAAAGGTTTTCTTAAGGTTTGAGGTTATGTCTACTAGGAGGACTCCTATTCTTAGATAAGGGTATATATCATGGTACTAAGGATCATCGGGACCAACGATTTTGCACTCGAATTCTGACTCTGGTACCTCAAATGCAAACATGAAAAGCTGCTCTACCAGGAATTCATTCTTTGGGACATTGCAAGGGATATCCAGTAGGGATCTAATTGTCACCATGGTGTCTGCCACTCTATTGTTTGCTCTAGGTATCTGCTCGAATGTGATCTCTATGAAGGATTCCTTAAAAATTTTCACCAATTTCTTGTATGGATTTAGCTTGTCATCCTTAGTCTGATACTCATCATTCACTTGATTGATTATTAGCCATGAATCCCCATACACCTTGAGAGCCATGATATCTCACTGTGCTATATTTCTGAGTCCTATGGTTAAAGCCTCATATTCTGTGATATTGTTTGTGCAGGGAAATACTAATTTGTAGGACCATGGTATATAGTCTCCCTATGGAGTGATGAAAAATACCCTGACTCTTGATCCATGTTGTGTGTAGGAACCATCAATTTACAACTTCCAGTGGTCTTCTATGCTCAAGTTGAAGATGGATTCATCTGGGAACTCTAAAATTAATGGATTCTCTGAATACATTGGTGCTTTTTCCAGTTGGTCTGCAATGGCTTTCCCTTTGATGGCCTTTCACTCTACATACTCAATTTTGTACTCTGATAGGATCATGACCCACTTGGAGATCCTTCCTGTGAGCATTTCTTTGGAAAGAAGATACTTGAGCAGGTCGATCTTGGTAATGAGTTCTATTTTATGTGTCAACATGTAGTGCCTGAACTTATGTGACGCAAACACCACTGTGGGACAATCCTTTTCAATGAAGGAATAATTTAACTCATTCCCTACCATGGTTCTACTGATGTAGTAGATAGCCCTCTCTATTCCGTTTTCATCGTGCTGAGCTAGGATAGCATTGAGAGTTGTTGTTGTTGCTGATATGTAGAGGATTAGAGGATTTCTTGGGATTGGTGGCATAAGAACGTGAGGTGTGAGAAAATATTCTTTGATTTTGTTAAAGGCCTGATCACACTTCTCATCCCACTTGTACACTAACCCCTTGTGGAGTAGGTGAGATACAAGATTGACTTGTCTGCTAGCTGAGCTATGAACCGATGGATGGAATGCAGCCTGCCTTGTAAGCCTCTTAACTATTTCAATGTCTTAGGTGCCTCCATCTCGAGGATTGATTTTACTTTAGTTGAATCTATTTCAATTCCTCTCATAGAAACAATATATCCCAACAACTTCCTTGATTGTATGCCGAAGACGCGCTTCTTTGGATTAAGGTGAACCTTGTATTTGTCAGGTCTGTCAAAGATGGCACATAATGTTGCTATGTGGTCCCTTCTCTTTCTGGATTTTTTCAATATGTCGTCGACATAATCTTCCATAGTCTTATGGATCATGTCATGAAATTTTAAGGTCATGGCTATCTAATATGTTGCTCCAACATTCTTTAGGCCAAACGACATCATGTTCCAACAATATGTCCTCCATGGAGAAGTAAAATCCATTTTATGTTGATCTTCTTTAGCTATCATGATTTGGTTATACCCAAAGAATCTGTCCATCAATGAAAGCATCTCATGTCCCACGGTCATGTCTACAAAAATATTAATGTTGGGAAGCAGGAAGTCATCTTTGGGACAAGCCTTGTTTAGGTCTCTAAAATCTTTGCATATACGGATGCCCCCATCGAGCTTTGAAATAGGAACCAGATTTGATACCCACTTCGAGTAGTCGATTGGTCATATGAACCTTGCATAAAATATCTTCTTCAATTCCATTTTGACTAACAAGGCTCTTTGGGGATGCATTTTCCTAAGTTTTTGTTTGATAGGCTTTGCTTTAGGGTAAATTGCTATATGGTGGACAATAATCTCCGGATCAAGCCTAGGCATGTCAGCATAGCTCCATGCAAAGTTGAATTTTCTCTCCCTTAAGAAATCAGATAGGATCTCTTGTTCTTCTGACATCAATGATTCAACATAAAATGTGATATGTGAAGTTTCCTTTGTTCCCAAGTTGATTGGGTTGCACTTTTCGGCCAGAACCGCTGACTTTTCCTGATGTAGAGCTCTGAGGGGAAGATTGAATCCTTCATGCTTGGGAACATCAAAGAGGATTTCATCATTGGATACGTCCTTTTTTTTACTATTTTAGGGTTAGAGTGCCACATTGTGGTTTTCACTCAAAGACCTTGAGATTATTCTCAAGTTTTCACTTTTATGACTAAACGATTCAATCATTTCCCCATAGTAAGCTTTTGTGTCCACAATGATATCAAACCCAACCTTGTGATCTTCGTATGGCACCATGTCCCATAATCCCATGAATTCTGAGAGTGCCTCATCATTTTCGAAGGTGTCTAGAATCGGTGGTCCTCGTTGGTTGTAATCAATGAGTTGGGGATAGACTAGGTTGATTTCATGGGTTTGAATGGTTGAATCAAATGATATGGTACTAATCATGAGGATAGAGGAATTCTCAAAAAGCCTAGGTAAGTTAGTTATGGCATCTTCCTCATCACTACTACTAATGACATCGGTTATGTCAAATGTGAAGTTGTCTATGACTCGGCCAATAGATACAGGTAAGCGAAGTTCGACTGCTGTTGGTTGAGGGGGATTCTTGACTACTTTAACTAGGGGACCTCATCCATATATGGTTATACTCAGAGGGGTACATCTGAGGCCAATATTTCTCATTTGCGTCTCAGGAATGACAAGTACTAGAAGCCTATTATCATTTTTCCTAGGTCTCTAGTTTTTGTCATAGCCCATTGCAAGCATCATTTGTAAGCCTTTACTACTATCATCCATAGGTAGATCAACTTTTGGTCTATTGTCTTGGTATAGGAGATGGGATTGTTCCTCCTCAATTACTTCCCACCAAAGATCTCCCCAACTTCTAAAGATGGAAGATCCTGTTATGAATGTTTGGGATGAGGAAGCATCATTTGATTGTGGTCGTCCTTGTGACCTAAGATATTGTGGTAACTCTCCTATCACAAAAGCATTTTTTGTAATTGTATAGTGTCCACACCCATTTTCTTGGATTATGACCTTGATATTGGAGATGGAAGGAATGGCGGGGATGACAGTTGTCTCTGTCGCAGAAGTGGAGGCGAGAGTAGCTGGGTCAATATATGGAGTTGATGGGCCTTCATCATTTTTAGGCACTTAGGGGATTTTGTAATATTTTTCTTCTAGGCTCTTGCAATAAGAGAAGGGTTCGGGATCCCCATGGATAGTGACCTCTTGGCCTTGGTATGTGAACTTGACACATTGGTGGAAAGTTGATGCTATTGCTTGCATCCCATTGATCCACGAACATCCCAGGAGAATGTTGTAAGGAAAATCGAGGTCAAGGACCTAACAGGTGGTTTCCATAATTGCGGGCCCTACTTGAATAGGGAGTTGAATAGTGCCCTAAGACACTTTTTCTTGATCATTGTAAGCCCTGATTGTGATGCCTTTTCATTTTTCAATGGAATCTTCTGAGATTCCCATATTCTTTATGAGCTTGAGGGAATAGATGTTTAAACCTACAACTCCATCCACCAAGACCCTCTTGACTTTGTTCTTATGCACCAGGACCTCCAGATGGAGTGCACGATTGTGAGATGGTTGGGTTGGAAAGTCTTGATTAGAGAATGTAAGTAGATTTGGGGCTATGATGTTTCTGACCATAGCTTGAAATTGTTCAGCATCAAGATCTGCGAAGATGGTGGATGAATCCAATGCTTCTTCAAGGATCTTTTTATGGGTTGATTATATTTTTAGTAACTCCATGATGGAGATTTGGGTTGGGGTTCTTTTTAACTGGTCAAGAACATTATAGCCACTGGGAACGGATCTTGGGTTGGAAGTGGGTGCTCTAGAGGATGGGATGACCCTGCGATAGTATTTTTTCTACCTCTTGTGGTGACTCCACAATCAGCTTGGGCTCCTTTGATGGTGATAACAATGTAATAATCATCTAGGGATGTAGCGACATGGTCATACACATGATTCACATTTTTGAAGGTACCCTTTCCTTTATCATTGTTATTGTTCCCTTTGTTGTTATGATTGGGCATCAGATTCATGTAGATCTTGAGATTTTGATTTCCTAGTGGTTGTTCCACATTTATGATTTTATTGTCAATGAGGTCTTGAATCAAGTTTTTCAACCTCATACAACTAGCAGTTGTGTGTCCCTTGATCTTATGGAAATCACAAAGGTGATTTTCATTGTACCATGACAGTTTCACCAAGGACTCTTGATAGTTATCGTAGGTGGGGATTTTGATGAGTTTTTCCACCACTAGCCTTTTCATGTTGGATCCGGCTGATTCCCCAAGGGTTGTGTACTTCCACTTGGGGGAGTTTTTGTTTCGTTGGGGTGGCCCCCTTTGATCATTCACATTATTGATTGTTTGATTTCTCGACTGCTAAGTTATAGTATAAGCTTGACGATTATTTTGATTGTTGTTTAGGGGTTGTTGTTGGGGTGCTGGTGTGTTTTGTCAAGGAGAGTTGATGACAACTTTGGCGTCAACAACACCATCATTGGTAATATTTCTATTTTTTCACCCATGTGTGAGTTTTGTCATTATAGCTGGTGGATGGGAAATTGTTTTCCTGCTTAGGATATGTGAGTGACCCCTCTTGTGCAATAAGGGCTTGTTCAATGTTAAGCACCTTGGAGATCTATTGGTCATATGTGGTGATACCTTGCACCTTGAGATGGAATGCCAAGGCTCCTTTGATATTGGAGATGATGGTACAAACTTGTTGTCCTTCAAGTATAGCCCATTTGTTCTGATTGGCCTTGGATCGCCATCATTGTAGGAAGGAGGCAAATGATTCATTTTCACCTTGTTCCAGAGCTGATAGTTCCTCTATACTAACATCCATACTGATATTGAATGCGTAATTTTTTATGAATGCATCCACTATCTCTTGGAACTTTTTGATGCCAGGAGGAAGGCAAGAGAACCACTCCATGGCTTGGCCAGCCAAAATTCTAGGAATAGCCACATCAGATATGTATCCTCATATACAACTTCCATGCAATGCACTTGGAATTCCCTGATGTGATCTTCAGGGTTTCCTATCCCATGGTATTTATCAAATTTCAGGATTTCAAATCCCTTTAGGAATGGTTTCATTGCAAGACTCCTATCAAATGGATAGGGACACAAGTTGTTGGGTGTTTTTATGGTTTTCCATAACTGAAGATAGAACACTATTGTGAAAGCAACTTGATTTGTGTTGTCACATCATTTTGTGGATCAAGGGGTGGAGTGAAGGTGTTTTGTGGTGGTTCAATTGTCAGTGGGATAGGTGCACTGGTTGATGCTTGCACATTTTTTTGCACCAAGTATGCTTGTAATTGCTATTGTACCAACAACACTTGTTGTTCGTCCTATTGTTGTTGTGCTAATAATTCCTGTTGTTGAGCTTGCTGCTATTGTTGTTGTGCCAACAACACTTGTTGTTGGGCTCCTAATCGAGATACTTCTTGCTGCTCTTGGTATTGCTTCAGTGCTTGCTGGTATGCTTTTTGTTGGGTTGCTTATTGTTGTGTGAGGTATTTTTCTTGCACCTGTGCTTGTTTAGCTTGGTATTGGGCTCAAGCTTGCACTTGTGCCTGAGCCTGGGCTTGTTCTTGTTGGGAATCTTGCGCAATCTATGTGGCTTGTGCAACCTGTGCGGCTTGAGCATCTTGAGTGGCTTGAGTGGCTTGAGTGGCTTGTGCTACTTGAGTGGCTTGTTATGTAGCTAATTGTGTTTGCACTTGCTGAGTGACAAGTTGTGCAGCTTGTCAGTTTTGGATTTGTTGGAGTTCCTTTTTATAGGTAGCTTGTTGAGTAGCTTCTAATGTGATGCTATATTGGTTTGATATGTTTGTGTTTGATGGAAGTGGCGATCAAGGTGGTGGTGGATTCATAATGGTGTTCATTGTTGTGGTGATGAGAGGCATCATTGTATTGATGATTGGGATTTGGGTGGTGGATGCTGTGATCGATATGCTTGGTCCTTGAGAGGCCATGTTTTGAGATATTTGGGGGATGGCTGATGATGTGATGGTGGCTTGCATTACTGGGATGGTTTCCATTTTTTGTTGCAATATTGATGACAATATGGGAGGATTCAGTATGATGCTTTGATTGATAATCGTGGGATTGCTTTGAATAAGTGATGACAACAGAGGTAACCTCAAACTAAGAGATGATGTTGATGTTGGCGGCAAGGGTGGAAGTGGTGGAAAAGTGAGTGGCATACTCCCTTGGGTAAATGATGAGGATGAAGGGTCAAAGATGCCCCCTAGCCCAAATAAGTTATGGGATCATGAAAGGTGAGGGGGACATATGGGGATAATGGATTTTGGGGTATGGTTTTCCCCAAGATGGTGTTTGCATCCAAATCTTGATTACTCACAAGGGGGTGTGTTTGTAGTGCATTGAGAAATGTGCTCCCCTTGTTAACAATGGGTTGAGTTGGAGCAATGTATGATGTAATTTGTGGAATGATTTGGGTGATGTTTTGAATTGGGGGTGTGGATGAAATTGAAGGCATGACCCCAAAAGGTGATTCCACTATGGTGCTCACATCAAAATTGGAATGGAGTTTAGCCCCTTGTTTTGCTAATCCAAGGATGTATTGTGAGAGATGGAGCTTCATCATGATGTTGACAATTCTATGATTTTTGGGATTTTGGACCATTTTGGTGATCTTGTCTTGTGTCATTCTGAAGGAATTATTGGTGATGTCCTCTACTTCACCTTCCTCTTGAGGATTTTGTGATGATGAAGGAAGATTAGTTAGGGGATTGCTCAATCCAATGAGATTCATTTCAGAATTAGTTTGACTTAGGTCACTTGAAGTTGATGTTTCTTTGTTGGCTTCCATGTTCCTCTTGTGTTGTGATCTAGCTTTCACCATAAAATAGGGATCAATTTTGAAGAATGTGGGAGATGAATCTCTAATTCTTTGGATTGATTTAATTTTAGGTACAAAAGAGAAAATTTAGGATGATTTAAGGATCAAAGGCGTAATTATGAAATGTGTGAAAGATGGGTGATATGGATGATTGAACTCTTAGAAGATCTTGAGGGGATGCTAGACTTTTGGGACTTTTTGGATTCTTGGATTTTTATTTTGACCTTCATTTGGTTTTGGATTGTTTTTATTTTGGATAATGAACAAATGGATCCCAAGATGTTGGATGTTATCTATGGGATGGACTTTCTCACAAGATGATAATTTGAATAAGTGTAGGGAGAAGGATGCATCTACCCACACCTAACCAAACAAGATGATTTGATGACAATTTAACTAAGCATATGAAGAAAGATGCATCTACATATACCTAGCTAAACAAAATGATTTTATTTTATTTTAACTAAGAATATGGAGAAGGATGCAACTACATATACCTATCTAGAAATGATGATTATGATGGTTTGATTCAAGGATTTTGATTCATGAATTTTCCAAAAAGTCTAGCATGAAGGATGATTTCAAGATTTCAAGAGTTGATGGTGAGATGATTTTGATTTGATCCTATGTGTACCTAAAAATACTCTTGTTTACAAGACCTCGGTTTTGAAGAAAACAATTTACTCTAAAAAAGATGCTCAAATTCTTGAAAAAGATTTGGATTTTGACAATAATAGAATGAATACAAATTGGGATTGTTTCTTGAAGCTCTTTTGTAAAAGTTGAAAAGAAATCTTTGTCTGAATTCATAGAGTGTTGAGAGATGCTTTTGATGATCTTTTGAACTAAGATATTTTGACTTTGGATTCCATATTTTGATCTTGCGTGAAATCATTTGAGACACATGTGTGGGGTTCAATTGTTATTAGCTTTACTTAGTGACTTCTTTTTACCACAAACAATTCTTGATTAGGTTTCTTGAAACTAAATGTCTACTGTCCTAACTTCTTATCATCCCACAAAGTGTGTTATGTGGAAATCAAAAAATTTAAGACAAAAGTTACCTATTGTTAACTTTAGTAAGAAAATTGAGATATAAATTCAAATCTTTAGAAACCTCTAAGGATAAAATCCCAAGGGTAAGAAATAACACATGAATTTTGTCAAAGATATTTGCTTCCTAAAGGGTTTGAAGTTTGATGATAATGTTGAATGTTTGTTTTTCCAATGTTTACAAACAAGCAAAGTGTTTTTTTTCCAACAACATGCACAATCCTATGGATATGAAAGATTGTATTTGTTGAATCCCCACTTGGACAAGTCCAACTATGCCTAATTTTAGTGAATGATTAGATGCTTGACCCCACTGGCTCCCATCCACATAGCTCACTTATACAGGGCAGCCAAGCATCAATACCCATGAAAATTTTATGAGATACTTTCCATTTCTACTAAAATCCATAAAAGTGTGGGGTGGCTTCAGAACAACCATTCTTGCACCAACAAATAGATCAAGGATATTGGCCTTTTCTAAACAAGGGTTTTAATGTAGGAATTCTAGTCATGGGGGACCATCCATGTGGCGAGAGACCATTGCTTCCCTTCTCATCGAAATAATCCTCGTGATACTGGAGTTTGTTCCAGTACCCACACTTATATCCTAGGTGGAAGTCACTTAGCTTTAGCATGTTCCCGGTTGGGTCATTCACTTGGATGATTACTTTTTCCCACAAGGAAGGCCCTCTAATATAAACAAAAGCGAGCAAACATATCTATAGTTTGATCAATATTTTTTGAGAAACAAAGAGAGAACACACACAATATGTTCCACTCACACTCGCAAGTTGTGTTCAATTTTTAATCCTGAAATGAAATGTGGAAGTAATCACTTTACACAACTTAAGATCACCAAAAAACCTTTTGATTCTCAAGATTTCCATGAGGTGCGAGAGAAGCGCATACATATTTTCAGTGGTATTACTTTTGGTAAGTGATTACAAGACAAAAAAGCACATGTTCATTTTATCCTTTCAAAGAAAAAGTGACTTCTTTTTAAGCACCAAAGGAAGTGTGAGATTTTGATTGTTCAATTGTTAACCTTAAACAAAATCTAGTGGATTTGCCTAAAGTTACTTTTAACCCCTTTGTAGCAAAACAATGAGATCTTTTGTAGTGTTCTTTTTATAGCCCAAAATAAATTCAATGTATCCTAAGAGCATGAAAGATAACAAATCCTTAAGAGAGATTGAGTTCTCCAAAAGTGTTAAACAAACACAAAAGTGTTCAAAAAAACTTGATATAATGAGATGGTGATGTCATTATGAACCTTCAACTTTGTTTACCCCCCTACACCTTTGATTAGACCAACTTGCAAAAGTTGATTAGAACTACAAAATAGTGGTTAGAAAATCAATTAGTAGCCCAAAATAACCAAAATAAAAATTGAAATTTGACTTTTTACTCCACCCCAGCGGCACAACCTACATATGTGGCATTGTTTGAGAAAGTTAGCGACGTTGTATGGCATTGCTAAATCTGCACGCGGTGCTCTGTAGGAGAACAAAGAGCATGATGGCGACGTAGTTTAGAGTTTGAAAATCCCAGCGCCATAAAACCAAACCAACACGCAGTTTAGAAATTTGAATTTCTGGGTGGGAATGTTGCAGTGGCAGAGTTTGCAATTTGCAACATCGTTGTATGGCACCACTGGACTAATAGTGGTGCAATATGGTGCCGCTAGACTAATAGCGACATAGTTCCCTATAAACACCAAAAAATAGAGAAAAGCACAAAATTTTGTGAGAAAACATGATTAGAACTTGAGATTTTCCCTCCTTCTAGCGCCAAATGTAAAACCCCAATCCTACACCTACACAAACACAAGAAACAAACACATTGTTAGATCAAATGCAATGAGAATCAAGATTCCCCATGAAATCCATTTAAATTGCAAAGAACAAGAAATGAGATGAAGAATATAATCAAGCATAAACAAAAGCTATCAAATCCTAGTCAATGTAAAGCAAACTCTTGATCCCATGGGGGAATTGGTGCCAATTTGATGTGAAAATTGGCCCTTTCCCAACTCCTATGATGCAATCTTGATGAGTGATCTAGTTTGTTGAAGATTTAATTGAGCTCCATGATCAAAATTCTGCATAACCTAGCTAAGACCTTGATAAAATTGATGGAAATAGATATACTTGCGGATGAAATTGAGTATAGTAGACTTGCTCAAATTGTGGATGATCCAAATGAGGAGAGTATCCTCTTATTTATAGAAAGACAAGATGGAAGAATGCCCAAAATGAAGCAATGTGGGATCATTCAACATCCAATGGGTAAGTGCCACTTGTGAAGATGTGAATGGGAAAAGGATTGCACATTTTGATGAATGTGCCTATAAATGCAATTAGGTGGAATTTTAAAATAGTGAAATGACAAGTTTGGGGGGGATGAAAATGAATTAAATGCCACTTGGCTCAATGCACAAGAACATGTAAGAGGAAATTAATTTCTTGTTGGAAGGACAAAGTCCACTTGGAGGGATTTTCAAATTTGAAGGAATATTCCCCTAAAGATGCCAAGTTGAGAGAAAATAGGGATTTAATAAATTAATTAAATGTATTTTCATGTGCAAGTGGAAAAAGCTAGAGGATGGGACATGGATTAGAGTTAGCATTAATTAGGATTTGATTAATTAAGATGATGTTAGGTGATTTGACAATTTTGACTTAGATTTTAGGATTTAAATAAATCAAAGTTGAGAGGAAAATGATTTAGACTTAGTTAAATAATTTTTTTGATTTATTTAACTAAAGGGGATGATGTTAGATTAAATCAAATAAGGCTTAATTTATTTAATTTAATACGATGACTTTAGAGATTTAATCAAATAAAATGAATTATTTAATTAAATATAGATCGGAGGATTAATTAAATAACAATGATTTATTTAATTAATGAGAGAGAATGACTTAATCAGATAAAATTGATTTATTTAATTAAAAGAGGAAAATTAATGAATTTAATCAAATAAGGGTTTTTGATTAAATGGTTAGACAAAGGGATGATTCAGGATGAAGTGGTGTTAGTTAAATTAGGATCAGGTGTGTAATGTCAATCAATACTTTTTACATTTCTATAGTTATGATTGTCTACAATTGCATCCTCTTGTAGTGTTATGACATTCTTACAAATCTGATAGATACTAGGAGGGTATCTAACATTCTTATCAAAGGTTGTACTTTGCTTTCCTAGATTATGCCCATGAGTAAGGAAAATAGAATCATACAAGCCATTTGATATTCTAGAAACACTAAATGCTTGAAAAGAACACATGCTAACATAAGAAAGTAATATATCTGAATTATGCAACGTTTCAAAAATGTAGACAAATTTCCTATAGATCTGAAACTTTTGACACTGAAATGACTTTTGAAATGCTTTAAAAATGACTTCACTGCATGGATGATTTGACCTAGATACATAAAACAGATGTTCTTGAAACTTTCTAGACTTAAACTCTATATTACTAGGAAGTTTAGGAAGCACAAAAATGAGGTTTTTAATGCTTTAAAGGGATGTTTAAAATATGGATTGGGACAGATTCGCCCAGAGGGGTGAATGAGTCCTAGTTAGGGTTTTTTTCAAAAAAATTAGAAAAATTCAATTGATTGTGATGCTTTTTATTTTGTATGACCTGAAGACTAAATGCAAATTCAGATTTATATGATTTTTAATGATTTGAGATGTAAAAGTGCAACCTATATTCACTTTCACTAATGCAAAATTTAGAAACCCTAGATGCCAAATAACTAATGCAAACCCTATTGCAAAGTTAATGCAAGCTAGATCTAGGATGATGATGAACTCCAAATCAGTAAAGAAGGTATTCTAAATGAAGGTTCACCAAAATGAAAGGTGGGAAATTGTTTGGTTTTCTAGGTTTTAGGACCTAGAATGACAATCTTCACTCTCTCTCATTCAAGGATGACCCTAGAGATCACAATGCAAAGGAGAAAGAGATCTTGCAATAGGGTCATCATAGAGGCTGAAATATAAACTAATGAGGGGTTAACCACCAATCTAGGGCTTGGAAAAATGTATGAAATACAAGATCTAATGATTGAACTCAATGATGAAAGAAACTTCACTAAATGAACTATAAATGCAAATAAATCATAACAAAAGCTATAAAATTAGAAGTGTGCACCTAGAAACTTGTAGAGACTTGAATGGAGACTAAAAATGTTGAATAACTTGAAATTTTGGCCTACTAGGACTCATTCGCACCATTTTGGGTGAATTAGTCCCAGATTAGGGTTTGTACACAAGAACAGGTTTTTAGCAAAAGGGTATCTAAAACTGTAAAAATCCCAAAATTTACCTAAATTGGGACTCATTCACCAATCTAGGCGAATGATTCTAATTAGGGTTTTCTAGAATTTCAATGTCTAAATTTATTCTTTAATGTCTTCTCTTTTTGTTCCACTTTGTTTCCAAATCTAAAACTCTGATTTTGGGGTTGTAGATGACTTTTTGGTGAAGATTATGACCTTGCAAATGAAGAGATAACTCCAACAACTTTCTCTAATATTGTTAAACACATCACAACACTAGATCAAGGTGACACTAAGTCCAATTTATCATTAATTATTCCCATATTAAGTGTGAAAATGTACATGACAATATTTTTTTGACACTACAAATGTAGATTGGGTAGGTGACTTGGATAGTTTAAGATCTACTAGTGGCTATGTATTTAAATTTTTTGGAGGTGCACTGAGTTGGATGCATAAGAGACTATGTAAAATTGCATTTTCTACCATTGAAGTGGATTATATGGTTGCTACACATTCCTCTAATGAGAAATTATGGCTACAAAGGCTTGGTAATGACATTGGTTTGATTACAGGACAACATGGATTAGATGTGATAGTCAAAGTATTATGTTTTTGACAAAAAATCCTATGTATCATGCTCGTACTAAGCATGTTGATATTCAATATCAATTTGTGTTAGAAATGGTTGAGAATTTTAAGCTCTTGATTGAAAATGTTGACACTTTGGATATTGTTGCATATTCTCTTATGAAGCCAGTGACCATGTAAAAGTTCTCTTGGTGTAGTAAGGCCATGGGCCTTGATTTGTGTACTTGATTTTATTATTTGTATCTCTTGTACATAATTACAATGTATAATTTTAATTGGGATAATGTTAAGATAAGGTGACACTAACCTTGTAATCTTATGTTATTTGTATGTCTCCACGTTCCTTGGAATGTGTTCAAGGGGACATGAGAGAAAATAATTAAATTATGCCAATTGTAATTATATTTTAAAGAGATGATTTAATTTTGGTGGAGATTACACACCAAAAAATTAATAAGGCATCTCTTCTAGGCATCCATATTGGAAGTTATAAGGTATTGGATGGGGTGCCCAAGATTGGAGAAGAAAATGTGTTCATTGGTATTCCATCGAGGATCAGAAATATCATTAGATTATTTGAAAAGTCATAAGTTGGATAGGCTATGGGCTAGGTGCCCATGTGGGAGTCTTATAATTCTATTTAATATTTTATTATGTATTTTGGTTTCCCATGAAGAGGGGAATGTGTTTTTTTAGGTGGGTTTGTATGTCTTGTTTTAGTTTATGAGTCATGGTTTTACCTCCCACGATTTCTATAAATTTGAGCCATGAGATGGTAGTTTGAAGTTGAGTTCTTGTAGGTATTTTGGTGTTGCTAGGTTGATCAAAGATCACTAGTGTAGTGTATTATTTTGTATTCCCATTCAAATATTAAAAATAAACTTTCCCTCTTTTCTCATGCTGATTTTTTCTTGAAAGGGTTTCTCCACGTAAATCTATTGTTGAACATTTGTTTGTTGTTTTTATATTGTGATGTTTGCTACAATCACATGTTTAAATCTGATTTGGTAATCTAATTTTCATATTTTAATTCACTTGCATAATTTCATATTGTAGATTTCCTTCATATTGTTTTCTAGACTATAAACCTACAAGAATGTGTTAGTGCTACCCTAAAAGGTTCTTGATTAATCATATTTCATTAAATTAACCCCAACAAGTGTTCATTTTCTAAATGATTCCTAATTAAGAACACCCTAAGCTTATAAACCAAATTTGAATGTGTGGACAAGGGCTCAGAAGGGGCACTAGCACCCTAGTCTAGGTGTGTTTCCTAAAAAAATTGTTTTTTCATTTTTGTCAATCTGTAACTTCATAGATGTGAATTCAAATTTGGGTCTTGGAAGTAAATTAATCTAAAAAATTAAAGTTAAAAGTTTTGGACCACTCTTTAATTTATTCCTTTATTCCACTATAAATATATGAATTATTATTTTAAATAGAAGAGAGGAAATGATAATTACAACAAAGCTCTACCAAAATAAATCCATGTTTACAAATTCAAAAGGTGAATTTTATAATTAATCAAGGTAGAAAAATGATTCAATTTTGATGCCAATGGAAGGACATGATAGAATCTAGGTTTTTATTGATAGCTTTGGCTTCCTTCAAGTACCCAATGACTTGTTTTCAACATGTTCTCATCTTTAGACTTTGATCTCCTTGCTATCCTAAGTAAGCTATTTATGCATGTGGATTTTCACTAGGGTATTTGAATTTCTCTTGGGATGATCTTGCTTGTTTCATTTAAGAATCCTTCTCTAAAATCTTGAGTGGGGTTTTTATGAATTTTTCTCATTAAAATATTAGACACACTTAAGTTTAGGAGAACACACATTTTATCTAGCAATCAATCAACTATTCATGGAGGTATAAATACTAAAATGGGGGTTTGACCAAGGAAAATATTATATAGAAACCCCTTTCCCTCCCTTTTTTGTGATTTTATAGGTTCAAATCTAAAGCCAACAAATTGCAGAGTGAAAAAGAAGAGTGTAGACCTATATGTTTCATCACAAAATTTATAGATCCAGATTCACACTTCTCAAACAATGGCACCACCACCCTTTTCCTCCCAGTTTTACCTCAAATTTGTAGGATACGTGCACAAAATTCCACCCTTCTCATTTTCTTCTTCAATTATTTGAATTTTAGTTAAATTTTTGTGCAAATAAATTGTGTTTTAGATTAGGTTTCATAGCTAACTAGGTTAAATAAAATTCACATTAAATCCAATCAATTTTCAAAGAAATAAAAGAACCAAGTCTAGGGAATATTGGCTCTCCTTTTAGGTTGTTATGCAATATTAATACCTTTTTAGCTTTCCTTGTAATGTTGATACAAAGTAGTATTGATCCTAGTAGTCTATTTACTAAGTCTAGGATCTCTTTTTCCACATCACATTTTGGTGAACCTGACATATCTTACACTTGAACCAAAGAAAAAATTCTTCTGATTAGTAGATCTAAATTATCAATCAAAATCTTCAGAAATTGAATCTCTTTATGTTTGTAAAAAAGTGTTTCTACATGAAAAAGTAGTTTTTTTCTTTAAATGTTGCAATAATTTTGAAATGTCATCTCATTTGAATTTTAGTAATACACTAGATTTATAGATAAAATTGATAACTTTTTTGAATTAGTGCATGAATTGGTGGAAAATAATAGCATTTTTTAAAACATTTCAAACCCTAGTTCATTGCATTAGGTCACATTTTTTATTAGATTTAGAGAAATTGCAAAATTTTCAATATTAGACCTAGAATTTCACAATCTCACACCTTTGTTTACTGTAACACCTCTCAAAAAATTTAAAAATTTAAAAATATTTTACCTTTGGTCTAGGAAACTAGTGGACCTAACCTACTTATTTTCAACTAGCTTTTAGAGGCAGATTGGAATTTATATTCTCTATGAGATCCTGGATCTGGTTTCTAAAAAATTATTTTGTAACAAACCTAATTTGTTGTGCTTGATCATAATTAGTCTTAGGAAACACAAACATAAGAGGTTGAATATTATAATTGGAATTAAATTCAATGTTTTGGGGGAAGTGGGGTTATCTGATCATATTAGATCTCTTTCTATATTATTTCCATGGATTTAATGAGATTTTTAGTAGTGATGATTTTGATATGTTAGATGAAGCTCTCGATGATTTCATCTCATCTAAATCATCCATTGAGACTCCTAAAAAATCAATATGTCAATTTTTTAAAAATGCAATAGGTTTAAAGACACCATAATTGATTATTTTCCCTCCTACTCACAAACCTCAACCACAACATCAACCTATACTTATTATTTGACCACCTTCAAAAAAATAGAAATCTCTTGGTCATATCTTTAATTTTGCAAGATGATTGATTCAACCTATTCGCATACAACGAGATGTATTGAAAAAAAATCACCATCATTTATGTTAGGAAACATTACATTCAACCCACAATCTTAATCCATTTCCTCCATAACCCCATGAGAGATAAACATGCATGTACAAGTAACCAAAATGCATAGATCAAATAGACAAGCCACAAGATAACACAAGATATACCTTGGGAAAACCCTTAAGAGGGAAAATTGAGCCTCCAAAAGAGTCCATAATCCATAATATTATTCAACATTAAGGAAATACAAGAGTTACAATGAATACCTCTAAAGCATAAAACCTCATAATGATCCTCATGTGTTCAAACATGAATCCACACATCCCATTCCATGCTTCACATATGTGCTACTTAGAAAGATTCAATAATGACAACCCACTCATGCAACCAATCTTAACCACTAAATATGTGCTTTCTTTTATAGATTCAAGCACAGAAAAATACAACCAATTGGTGTGGCAACAGAAAAAGTATCCCTTCTGCTTTTCCCTTGCTTGTTTGGGCCCTCCTTGTAAACTAGGCTTAATTGCACCTTGAATTAGTGTTGTAATGTGTTTAACATGCTCACATTAGGTCTTGGGCCCTTGTGAAATAATGAATTTAAATGGTACCTTGCTAAAGTGTTGTGAAGTGTTTTAACACACTTTCACACTTTTCTAAGGTTTTATTAACTAATTGAATCTAATGAAGCTCTTTTTAATCAAAATAAACATCAATCCTATCTTATTTGGAATTTTGTAAAGTTTTGTAACACACTTTCACACTTTTCTAGGGTTTTCATTAATAATTGGGATTTCTTATACTTTAATTGGCCATATTTTGCATCCACAAGCCTCATTTAATTTATCTTTTCAAGGATAATTCCAACACAAATTGATACCTAGACATAATTCAAGCATTTTCAGCTTGTGTGGCCCAGATTTAGTGATCTAGGACTCATTCGCCACCTTGGGAAAATGAGTCCCACATAGGTTTTCGGGTCTCGAACCTAGTTTCACACCATTCTAAGCATTTTAAAAAATGGTCCCAAAAATTATGCCTAGTGGGACTCATTCACCACCTTGGGTGAATGAGTCCCATGTGACCCAAAATGAAAATTAATTCAAAAGTTTTGGCGGGATTTTATCCTCCTAGATCTGATGTTGGCTTGTAGTGTTGTAATTTTAGGAATTCTTTCATAACTGAGTATAAATACAAGTTTCTTTCACTCATTTTACACCTCGCAAGTTGAATGAGCATCCTTATAGAAAATTTGAGCTCACAAGTGCATTCAACTATTTGCAAGAGCATTCAAAAGCATTCAATTGAAGATTATCAAGCATTTTAGAGAAGAATTCAAGCATCAATCAACATGTCAAAGACTTCATGATGGGCCAAAAAGTGGCAATATGATGGGTATGTGGCTAACGACTTTTTTTTACCCAAAATTGATGAAACAAAAGGGGTTTTTAAAGGATATTCTCATTTTTCCACCAATATAAATTATTCTTTACTTTGAATTTAAAAAATAATAATTATTCATTTTCTATTTGAATTACAACTAAAGCCCTGATTGATAGGCTGATTAAAAAACATCTATAGCTTTCAACTGGTATCACATTTTTTTGAATCTAAAACATGCATCACATTCTATGCTTCACATAATATAAGATTAAAAAAAGAAAAATTGGATTTTATGAAGTTTTGACGAAGTTAAGGTTTTCAGACATACGAGTTTCTTATAATTTCTAAAATTTGTAATAAAAAAATCATAATTAATTATTTACTTGGGAAAAAATTACAAAAAAATATGCATCACATTGGGACATGAGTCCTTTACTTATATCTAAAATCTTATAAAAAAATGTTATCATTTTATTGTGGTTAGGGTGGTCAGACAGACACCTACTTCTTATATTTTCCCTAAAATTTAATTAGTGCTGCATTCAAATTTCAAATTTTCACCAAATAGATTTTTTAAATTAAAAAATAAACCTAGTAGTTTAGAAACTACATTCAATTTGCTACAGATTCTATTTTTACATATGTTTGAAATAATATAGATAACTTATTCAAATTTTAATGTCAAGTTTCCCAACTTTGAACTTTTTGAATTTTATGCCACTTAAGGGCCTATTTTTTCCATGATGATCTTGTACATACATGGGATAAAGCTTGGATTAAACACTTGACTCCTAAGTTTAATACATTCTTTTGGATTCTTCTTCAGAATAAAGTGCTTACGGTGGATAATCTCTATAAGTGTGGCATCTAGATCCCGAATCGATGTTATCTATGTAAGGAAGAAGCAGAAACTGCTAACCATTTGTTCCTCCATTGTCCATATGTGACTTCTATTTGGGGAATATTTCTCTCTCTAGAACCTCTTGTGGGTTTTTCCTGGCTCTATTGAAGACCATTTTATTTAGTGGAATGCTCCCTCCTTGAATCCCACTATCCATAGATTATGGTCTTTTATTTTCCCTTATAGTATGGGGTGTGTGGAAGGAGCAAAAAAATAGAATCTTTAGGGACAAGGAAGCTTTGGAGAATATTACATATGAGAAAACATACAGGCTAATAGTGGAAAACATCAATAATATCCTTGATCATGAGAATAAGACATGGAGGCTGTGGTTTGCTCTAACTACAACATTGAGATGGAAAAAGATTGGAATGTCAAAAGTGATGTTTCTAAGGCCTCAAGACCAATGAAAAATAATCGTGAAGGTGTTAACTAGAGTCACCCTCCTAGGGGCTTGATAAAAGCTAATTTTGATGGGGCGAAAAAGGGAAATCCGGGGCTGGCAGGGAGTAGGGGAGTGATAAGAGATTATAATGGCAATTTTGTTGCCATGGTGGCTATCGCCTTGGGCACACAGTCTAATCACTTAGCCGAAGCCATTAGAGCTTCCCAGGTTATTGACCTTGACAATAGAATGAACTTCACAAATATATATGGATTGAGGGTGACTCCAAAAACATTATTGAGTGTCTCCTTGGCAAGTCCCCCCCTCATGGACCATTAAATCTTGGATAGAAGAAGCTATGGCTATTTTATCCAACTTCGATAAGGTGAGAATATCCCATGTCTTTAGGGAAGAAAATAGCGTAGCTGACTATTTTTCTAATGACGAGGTCAAACAAAATGGGCAACAAACATGGAAGAATTATAATGATCTAGAAGCTGAGATAAGAGCCTTAATAGATTATGATATAACTCATGGGAAAGCTACCACATTTAATGATGATTAAGGAGAATAAAGCCATGTACTGCAAAATCATTTGATATGATGGTGGTGTCATAATTATCTCAATAGGTTGTAAGGGCTAGAACATTTTGTAGGTGCTTTGGTTCTGCTGTTGGCTCTCTATTCCATTCATTTTCCCTGCAAGAAACAGGAGCAAGGTTATTGCAACTATGGGGGGAAGCAAAAAAAGGGTGGAGCCGACTAGCTGTGAGAAGCATAAGAAAAATTTGAAGGTTTGGAAGAAAATTAAGAGGGGTGGGCTGCAGCCTTTCATTGAAAATCTCCATGGTCTTGACCTATAAATAACATAGTATTTTGCTAAACACTAGAAGAAAGGTGAAACAATTCTCAGGGAGGAAGGTTAAGGTGGATGAGAACCTTATTGGGAAAATCACTGGTCTCTCGACTGAGGAGGTGAAGTTCTTTCGTGATAGAAATTTTTCAGATGAAGCTATTATCAGTTTTCCAAAAATTGATGAGGAAAGGGAGGAGCTAGTCAAAATTTCCAACAGTTATTTCAATGCTTGGATGGTCAAAAAGATATGGAGGGAGGTGCTCAGAATTCTTATGGAGTACATTACGCTAGATGATAGATTTACCAGAGTCTATGGTTACCATTTTTCCATCCTTAATCATTTTCGATACAAGGTAAGGGTCTCCTTTCCTCACTACTTGTTATGCTCCTTGAATAATAGTATTGAGGAACATAGAAAAATTCCTAGGAAGAATCTGGTCTTGCATACTGCCCTTATTCGGCTTATTCATGAGCATTTTAGAAATATGCCGGCCTTGTCTAATCCCTTATCGGCTTCGACCTTGGAAGGATATGATACTAAGATCAGTATGTCTGAGGAAAAATATGATTCAGACACTAAGTGGGAAGAGGAAGATCCTCCCTCCCACAGAAAGAAAAGTAAGAAAACCCTTCAGATAAAGCCCTTGAACAAAAAAGATTCCTTTACGAAAACCCCCATTTGCACTTCTTAGGAGGTGAAAATAAAGAAGGTTCCCCTCACAAAAAAAATTGGTTTCTTATTCTGAGGATTCTCCAGAGCATAACTCTGATGCCCCTAAAGCCACTGAGGACTCTTATACCTCTTGTCCTTCCACTGATAGAGAGAATAGACCCAAATTTCCTAGAGCTCTCAATCCTGATGACCACTACTTCAAGCCGGACCGGGAATTTCTTGATGACATACTGGAAATTGCCAAAAATGGAGCTATTGACTACTTTAGGATCATGAAGTGGGTTTTTCATGAGATTAAGGACCTTAGTTTAAAAAACAGGGTTGTCACTAGCAAGCTAGATGAGATGGAAGCTAAAGGAGTTTCCCAGAATACTGCTGGGGTTTTGTGGACTATGGAAGAGAAGAGGTCAATGGTTGAGTGCCTTCAAAGAAATGTTGAGCTCACAGACAAGATTAAGAAGGATAACGAGAATAAGGTTAAGCATCTGGAAAGGGAAATTGACAAAATCAGGGAAACTATGAAAACCATCATGGAGCATAGCCACAGAGTTGTCAAACAAAATGCTACTATCTTAAGCACTATGGTGGAGAAGCTAGAAAATACCCATCAGGGGTTGTTGTTTGTGGATTTGGAAGCTGACAAGGATAAGAAGGAGGATTCAGGCCCCTAGAAGAGGACTAGAGCCAACCTCAAGAGAAAAGTGGATTCTTTGCCTCAGGAGATTGAGGATCTGAAAAAGGTGACCCAGGAGATGTGCAACCTTGAGGCTGAGGTTGTTGAGACTTTAAAGTCCTTAGGTTAGCTTTTGTTGTGCTTGTTGTTGGCTTGTTGTTGGCTTTTTGCTGGTACTTGGTTGGTGGTTGTTGTCTTTTTTTTCTTTTTTTTTTGTGTCCTAGCCTTCCTATCTTTGGGTACTCTGATGGTTTATTTTTCTCTTTCTTGTAAACTCTATGGTTTCGGGTCCCTATAAAACCTATTTTTTCCTTTATCAAAAAAATTGAAGAGAAAGATAGGAGAAAGTTGTCAAAGTGCATAAAGTTGTCAAAGTTGTCATTAAGCGTTGGAGAACATTAGAGAATACCCACTAGTTGTAATACCCCTCATACTGCTTAGACTTATTAATTTCTATGATGATATTATTAGGGTTGATTTGGTTGGTTGTAGTTGATGATGTTATTCCTTGAGTGGACCTATTCGTTTGATATGACATTATTAGGATGATTGTTAATACTCTGTGTGTTGTTTGGATTATTTGTTTATTTAAATGAATTGCCATTAATGGTTATATGTCAATGTGATGTTCTTATGGTGATGTTATTTAATTCAGTAGTATTATATGATGCAATTGTTTAATAATTAGTTAAGATGCAATAGTTTAATATCATGTTACCTTATGTCAATTAGGTTAGAAATGTTAGCTCATTATCGATATTATAATTGTTAGAGTAGATTAGGTGAGAGGACAGGGTAGCATCACTCGTTCACGAGTGCCCTGCTACACTGCGATTCCTTCTCACAGTAGGATGTTGATTTTATATATATATGTATACATGTGTTGTTTGACGTTTGCTTGGATGCAGGATTGCAGGAATAAGTCTCGATACCACCTGCTTCGGCAGGACAGGGCGAGCAACAAACTAGCCCAACGGGTAAAAATGTTGAAAAAGGGAGTAGGTTTGGAAGCGTCCCCGTCCCAAGTCCGTCGTCTGTTGTGAGTCATGTTATGACTGTGGTTTTCGTTCTCGTTGTTTGTGTAATTTGTTTTGTTGAGGTATTCAGTTGATTTATGGTTCACGTTTATTTAATTAACGTTATTTTGTAAGATGATGGATTAAAGTTGTTTAGTTGGTTGATTTAATTGTGTGTTAGTTGAATATTAAATTTAAATATATTATAAATTAAAAAGGTGATTTAATTTATTTAAAAAGAGTAAATAATTATTTTTAATTAATAATGTTGACAATAATTAAATTAAATAAATATTATTAAAGATAATTAAATAATATCTTTTTGTTAAAATTAAATTTAGCAAATCTTGCATAGATAATAGCTTGTTTAAATAAATTATTTTAATTACAAACTGTAGATAAATTTGTGCTTTTAAAAGCTGAAAAGGACCAATAGGAAGGGGACTTTTTGTGAAAAGAAAGCAGGGAAGCTTTATTGAGTTTTATTTTTGATTTATTATTTGGATGAGAAGATTATTCTCACACAGAACTTCTACTCTGTGGTTCTGGGATCTGAAAAGGGAAAAATAAAAGAAAAAGAAAATAAAAGAATTTGTGTTGAAAACCTTGGAGAAAATAATTGATTTAAGGATAGACAGATTCGAAAAGAGAGCTGCAGGAGGCGATCGAGAAGAACTGCAGGAGGAATTCGAACGGTTACAGGAGGGATTCTTCTTCAGACGAAGGACTCCAGGTTCTATTCTGTTAATTTAGTATTATCTTATTGTTTTGTAAATAAAATTTAGTTGAGTTTGAGAAGCCCATTCCGTTATTTCCTGTTTTGAAAATGAGTATGTGTATTGAAAACTTAATGTGTTTAAACCCTCAAATCTTCTGTAGAAAATTTAGCAAAACCCCCTTGAAAACTTTCAACATAGATAGATGGAAAATTTTTATTATTTGAAAAGAGAACCATTTTTATCTCTGGTTACATTTGCATGCTCTAATCTGGACTTGTATTTGATATAAGACAGATTGGTTTAAATTAATTAATTATTATTTTGGTTAAATATATACATAAATTATTATTTTATCTGAATCATCGGAATGGATATATTTATGAATTTTAGGTATTTGTGTAAATTTGTTTATATAAATATTAGATAATATATATTTAATTGTTTATGTTCTGTTAATGTTTTTCTGTACTTTCGTACGAAATTGGAATTTAATATAAAATAAATAAATAAATTATTTTATTATAAATGTGTAGGAGCGAAATTTAATTTAATTAAAATTCGTATCCTTTTGTAAAATATGAAAATTTAGTTATGAAGAAAAATATTAAAAATATATATATATATATAAATTTAAATTTTTGGGTGGCCTTCGGTATCGCATTCACCCATTTCCCTCCTGGTTTTTGTGGCACGGTGGTACGCTTACTCACGCCTCAGGAGTGAGCCACCAAATGCAGTGGTACCATGGTGTTATTGAATGGACTTCGAATTTATTTTATTTTATTTTATGTTATTTTTATTTATTTATTATAAACTTAAATTTATTTCGTTTCTTTATTTCGATTTTGATATATATATAAATAAATATAAATATATATATATATATATAATTTATAATTTATAATTTATTTATTTTTAAAAATAAAAATAAAAAGATATTTATTTAATGTTTTTATAAAATGATTTTTTTAATGTAAGTATATTTAATTATGTGAATTTGTAAAAGTATTGTGTAATATTAGGGCAAATTCTTCTATTATATGTTTGATGGATGCAATTTTGAAATAAACGGTATATATATATATATATTGTTATAAATATGCATTTAAAGAATTTAAGGTGTTGATATTCTGAATTAATGATATAATATTTATTGTCATGCAATGATATAGTCTAATTGAGAAAATTAGAAGTAAACGATGTGTTTGATTTAGTTACTTATTTTGAGATGTGGATGTATTTATTTGATGGAATTTGTTGTTCGTGGTTAACTGTATTATGGCGTTGTTTATCCTTTGGTTACTCTCAAGATTATTCATAATATTTGTTTGTGGTTTTCTTTGATTTGGGTTTAGGTCATGTGGAAACCCTAGAGTTGACTTTTCCAGTTATAGGAACCTAAGTAGTGATAGAACTTCCAGAGGCCGGGATACTGTGAGTTGTATTTGAGATTGTAATTGATGGTGGATTTTATGTTTTGGCTTGGGTTAATATACACAGGGATTGTACAATTTTGTGATTGTTATGCACTTGATTTTGGGCGAGAGAGTTATGCCTCGCGGTTGATCCTTTGTTGGTTTAGTTTTCCTTGTTGATACAATCCTGTTCAGCTAGATAATCTTGTGTTTGAGTGTCTAGAGAGAGTGGCTCTAGTGGGGGTCGGCGCACAAAGGGGCTGTCAGGGTAACCCACCTAGAGTTAGATTAATAAGTGATAACTTAAGTAATAAACCACGGGTGGGAATTAAACACTAATAAGATAATTGTGAAGCCTCGTCCGCCTGTTAGTGCTATCACAGACTAAAGGGGACTGAGAAGGCCGTGGTTGGCAAGGTTGTTGCCTTGTCTTCACGAAAGGTTAATGACTCCGCATGAGTAACCCTATGGAGCGGCGCCTTGAGATAGGCTGTCAGGAGAACCATAGATGGAAGCGGCACCTTAACTTGGTTGTCTGGAGAATCCATGTAGAGATGGAGGCGGCACCTTGTGATAGGTTGTCTGGAGAATGCATGTGAAACCATGCGATGACACTCTACTCTAACATTCTGTTTGTGTTGCTTTACTGAAGTCCTCTGGAAGTGATTATATTGATTTGTCTTTGATTATCGTTGGAAGTAGTATTTGGTTTTATGTCTGGAGTATCATTGAGGTTGTGAGTATGACTGGTTGTTATGTTCTTCAGTGGATGTGTTGTGCCTCTAGATTTGGCGTTGTTGAGTATTTAGTGGTCTTGGATGTTAAGTTGTTCTTTTGGTGTTAGTCTTTGCTGTTGTTAGACGTACTTGGTCGGGGACCCTTCCTTGTCTACTCTCAACACGGGGGTGGTTGGGTGGAACGTGCTTCGCACCCCGTTGGGTTTCCCCTTCTATTACAGGTGTATCTTTATTGCAGGACTTTTGGAAGATGTTGATGATCCAGTTATTCTTGTGTACCAGATAGTTGTATATACTTCAGTTGTAATGTATTTAATGTAATCATTGATGTATTGTCTCCCACATGTGTTGGGATGACCTTGTTGTAATTGGTATATTTAGTTATTGAGGTGTGCCTTCAGTTAGTTGTATTTTATTATTATTTGGGATGTAATGTATATCCGAGCCATGTATGTATTCAGGAACTGTCACTTGTAATAGTTGGATATGTTATGTTGTATCTATCGAAATATGTAACACTTTCTATCTTTATATTTCCATGTATTGTCATATGTGCATATGTTACTAGTATGGATATAGTTGATGGATATTTAAATGATGAAATGGGAATGTATAGATTTATGTAATAGATTAATTATTGTTATCTTATTGTCGATGTTATGGGTTAGAATAGTCATGTCACTTCGTGTACCCCATTGGAACAAGTTGTGCCTCTTAATATATTGTTATGTTGTAATACTTAAGTATGTTATTATATTCTTGAAAAAAAATAAAAAATTGTTCCGTTGTTTTAGTTCCTTTGGGGTTCGCACGGCGGGGCGTGACACTAGTAGAATTTGGTAAATAAATGACTATGTGACTAAAAATTTTAGTCGCAACAACTAAAGATAACTAAATTCTACTCATTTTTTCCAACACAACTATAACTGATTAAATAAATGACTAATTTGATCATCATAAGTGACTAATTTGATCATCGGGTAAAAAACACAATGAAATAATTAGTCATACAAATAAAAATTACTAAATAATAAGTCACAAAAATAAAAATTAGACAATATGATATTAAAGTGGATAAATAAAAAAATATTTTGAATGGAGGGACTGGGTTATATTATAATATAATATAATAATAATATATTATATCACAATACAATACAATATAATATATTATAATATAATATGATATTATATAATATAATATATATAATATATATTATAATATATATTTTATATAATATTATATTATTAATATCATATAATAATATAATATTATAATATATAATATCTAATATATATAATATATATTATATTATAATATAATATATATTATATTATAATATAATATATATTATATTATAATATAATATATATTATATATATAATATAATATAATATATATAATATATATATTATATATATAATATAATATAATATATATTATATTATATTATATATATATATATATATATATATTATATATTATATTATAATATAATATAATATAATATTTATAGGGCAGGGGACCTAGCTCAATTGGCTAAAGCATCCTGTTGAAGGCAAGAGGTCATGAGATCTAGTCTCCCCCAAACCCATGGTACCAGAGGGCATGTCGTGCCAATGTCACTGGTCACATGAAAAAAGTTTACCAAGCGCACTACAGTTTATAGGGGGGTGGACGGACACCCGACTGATTCCTATAGTCTAAAATATATATATAATATTTATAATATAATATAATATTATATTATATTATATTATTAATATTATGATATTATATTATTAATATTATGATATTGTATTATTATACAATATTATATTATAATATTATAATATATTTAATAATATTTATTGTGCAAAAGCCGAAGATAAATGTATTGTTGTTTATTTATTTTTAATTCCATTTTGAATTTTTTTAGCAGGCAAATAAACCCTGGGATCTTGGAGATAATTTTCATTTTAAAATCTCCTTAGGCACCTAAAAAGAAATGCTAAAATATTCATGAGTGGTAAACCTAACACATTTACCCTAACACCTTACCTTCTTTCCTCCATAATGCAAGATGAAATATGGGATATTTTTAGTGGCAGCGCGGTAGGAAAAAATCACTTTTCAAGCATTGCAATGGAGGCGAGCATGTTTGATTCTTGCATTCCCTGTGTTTTCCCACGTCCCTCTTTATTTCCATTCTCTATTCATTTCTTATATTTTTTTTCTTATGCAAATTTTCCATGGAAGGGTGACCATTCTTGTTACCTTAACTGTGTAGAGTAAAGGGAGTCGTATGTTAAAACCTAAATGTGTGCATTAATAGGATCTTGTCCATAATTTTCATTTTCATAAACATACTCTTAAAACCCTCACCGAAACCTTATTTTCTGGCTCTAGCTCGCCAAATTGGAGAAGTGAAGGTCAATACTAGCGAGGAAGAGTTTGGAGGAGTTGAAACAATAGTGGCAGTGAAAGCAACAAAAAATGACAGAAGCGGTTGGGTGGCTTGGACGGGACCAAATTTTGAATGCCCATGGCTTGGGTGAAAATTCAAAATTTGGGGGGCTTCTTTGGCAGTGTGTTGAACACAAGTCAACTCTTTAAGCTCTTACAATTCCATCCCTATTACTCTTAGGGCTTCTACTTTTAATTTATAACCATTAGCCTTCTGCTCCAACTATTTAGTTCTCATTCTCCTCATCTCTAATCAGATTCGTTGACATTCTTATCTATTACATCTTTTCTAGCCTACATGCATTTAGTACTTAGCTTCTATCTTGCAAGACACATGAGTGTTTTAATTGGGAATCGAGATGGAATGAAAGTCTACATACTCAATTTCTCCTATTTATATTTGGGGAGCATAGTTTGCAGTGGACACACATTTTGATTAATCATAATTTCATTTTAATAAACATACTGTAAAACCCTTGTCAAAACCTTATTTTCAAGTTGCAGGTCATCAAATTGGAGAAGTGAAAGGTGTGTTATGAAAAATGCTTGATTTTATTCATTCATTCCATTGCATTGATATTACATATAATATATATTTAAAGAGGTTATTACATGTAGGATCAAGAAGTTGTGGCATATTTTTGCATGAGGTAGAGTCTGACTGTGTGGTGAAAGTTAAGAAAGGAGATGCGCTTGCAGTACCCAAGGGAATAATGAGCTGGTGGTTTAATGAAAACCCCTTAGAACAACTAGAGATCCTCTTCCTTGGTGTTTAGTTTCATTTTTTTTGCATATCTATTGTTATTTATTTGAAGAGTTCAGATGGATGTTTTTTTGAATAAGAAAAAACACATTTTATAGTATTCATTATGTTGCAGATGCAAAAGTAAAGGTTCTTGAGTTTCAAATCCAAATGAAACTTTCAAGAAAATAAATTCATTGATATAAAGTGATTCTCTGTTTTTATGCCTTTTTGAATTCTTCAATTCTTCAAAAAAAGTTGTAAAATAGTCATTGCTCGACAAGTTTCCAGTGAGGCACATCATTTCTATAACCATTGATTTACCAGTGACACGTAATGAAGTAAATTTTAATCAATCATATTTTTTCAAATATTTGAATCTTCATTTCATGGTGCTTCTTTCAACATTTGAATATCTATGATACTTGAAGTTTATATGCATAAATTTATGAGGATTAATTAAGTTAGATTTTATTTGTAACTTGAATCATTGATTCACCCAAATAAATGTCTAAACCATGACTAAATAAATTACTACCATGACTAAATAAATGACTACAATGACTAAAATAAATGACTACCATGACTAAAAAAATGACTACAATGACTAAATAAATGACTACCATGAATAAATAAATGACTACCATGACTAAATAAAGGACTACCATGACTAAATAAATGATTAATTAACAACAATAAATGACTAAATTAATGACTTAATATACTACCTACAAATGTGAATAAGTAAAATAGTAAAACAACTAAAACACTTCTTAATGAAACATTATACCAAGATTTAACATGAATTAAACTAATCTAAAGCATAAAAAACTTGAAAGCATCTCACTATCTCCTATCTCCAAACATTTATTAAATCATAGAGGGCTCTCAGATTTGGTAAGCACTGTGACTGTTAAAATGCCTATCTAGAGAATGGAATGATGCTAAATGCAATGATATAATCATTGATAATGATTTCTAAATGATATTGATGCATGAAAGCTATAGTAAAACTAAGATACAATCACACGTGATATTGATTCTACTGATGATATGATGGCTATGATGTTGCTATGGCTATTGCTTGATTTCTTGATTGCTTGATTTCTATTCTTGCAGAGTAAGTTTGCACAAAGTTGGGATCCATTCTTTGCTTCAAAAGGTTGTATTTATAGATTTACGACAACACATTTGCATAGGGGAAACACAACAAAGACTTGGATTCAATATGGAGAGTTGAGTGGTGAGAGATTGAGAAGCTTAAGCTGATTATGGGAATGGTTTCTCCCCATGAAAACATCAAGCAAGATGATAGGAAGAATCATAGGAAGGAGATTGAGAGGATTTCCTACAAGTTTGTCTCTGAAGCTTTCCCATGAATGCCAGTTGAATTAATTAGATTTGAAAAATCTAATTTTATTGGTGAGTGAATAAAGGAATATTGCTTTATTTGAATACTTTTTATTTATTCAAATTTAGCAAAGTAAGAAGATATTTAATTAAATGAAACAAATATTTGATATTTACTTATTTAATAAAAAGGGATATGATAATTAATTAAGTCTTTATGATATCTTTATTTAATTAAGAGGAAATATGATACGATAATTAAATAATACAAACTATTGAAGTTTGCTTATTTAATAAATAGATAAAATATAGAAGAAATAATGATAATAATTAAATAAAACAAAGTATTTAATTTTTTTTATTTAATTAAGAGGAAAAAATATGGTAAAATAGAAGAATTAAAAGTGAACTTAATATAAATAAATTTTTCTATTTATTTATTAAGTAGATGAATTTTAGGTTAATTAATCAAATAAATCATATTTAATTAATTATATTCTCCAGACCATTTTTAGGTGTATACATTTTGCCCCTCTTTGAAATAATGTGTTTACACATTGCTTCAAAGAAAATTTTGTGCTGTTGTTGCTAATATCAACGATTTTTTTTTCAGTATGCCCCAGACTTGCTCCAGACATTGATTTTTAGATGATGATGAGTATATGCCCCCTCAGGAGATAAATTGATGAATTTTTTTTTTTTTTTTGGATTTTTCATAAATTTTCAAAAAATTTATGATTTTCTGATGATTTGATGTAGACTTGATGTAGATTTCAATGATGCAAAATCAATTTATCTCCCGAAAAAGAAGATTGAGCCTGCCAGATTGATTAATTGATTAATTGATGCCTTATGTTGCCTCCTTGTGCTTGATGTTTGATGACCGTGTTCAGCTAATTGATTAGATGATGTTGATGTCATAGTTGATGATTCTGATAGATTAGAATATTATTGATCTCATGATAGGTGAGATTCAATGATTGATTGATTGATTGACCTGATTATTGGTCTCATTAGAGCTAATTAAATTTGATTGATTGATTGATGTTGATTGATTGATAAGATTGTTGATTTTTGATATGTTATGATCATACGAGGATTTTAAAGTTCTTCCCAAAGATGTGGGACATGATTCTGCATCTGGTGCAAGCTAATATAGATATCATCAGTTGATGTGGAAAATCTATAATGCAGATGCAAAACTAATATAAATGCAATCTAATTGAACCATGCAAATCTACATATGAAAGCATTAGCATCTTAACAGTACTTTTATTGTGCTTTGTATCATCATAGAGCTTTAAAAATGTTGAAAGTGAGTAGAAGCATCAATGGTATAATTTACACCATGATGACTTGAGTACTACTTCCATGATTTTTGATATTGCAAGTGAATACACGCATCGAGGTATAATTAAACTGAGATGACCTGAGCATTTCTTGCAGAAACAGACAAGAATTAATCACTTTCCTATGCAAATTCTGAATGTTATCAGTGATACTTTGTAGAGCACGTCTCACAACAATTCACATAATAGTAATGATTAACTCACATACATCAGACAAAGAAAATATCATTCTCCTTCCTAGATTTTCTAGTTTAATACATCATCGAGTTGCTCCAAAGAAATGATAACAAAGATCAAAGTACAACATATCCAACCTTTGCTTAAAGTGTTTCAATCATTATTCATATTAGATCATCCATATTGATTTTGATTTTCTGTTGTTTTTGTGATTTTCTGAGATTTTTGATCAAACCTAACCTAAAGACCTATCCTAGGGGCCTCGAGGGCTGACCAAAGATTAGCCTTTCCTACGTTATACATGTAGAGACCACGTACTTCGACTGACACAGACTCATGTTTTTGACTTTTTGATATTGACTTTTTGACCTATTTTTTGGATTTTTATTGTGATATGGATGCCTGATGTGTTTTCGATGTTGATTGATGTACATGTTGGGTTGTGTATCGATAATTGTGTTTGTTGCATTTTTCTTCCTGCTATTTGTCCATTTTTCTAAGCTCGATGTTTTTGCCCCTAGTGAGGTCAAGATTTTGTCCCCAAGCTAGGGTGGGACATGACTACTCACAATGATATGATAATGGATGTAAAATGATGGTGAAAATAACGACCTTGGCATGTGTCCAATAGATGGAAAAGATGGTTAAATCACAAATAACACATGTTACTAGGTTTTCACTACATGTTTTTATTGCACTTTTTCAGTCTTTTTGATTTTTTTGTATTTTTCTCTTTTCTAATTTTTTTTTTTGGTTTTCTGATTTTTGATTTGTTTGGATTTTCCAGCTTCTTTTTTTTTGGATTTTTCAGGATATTTAAGATGAAATGAGATGATATGACTAATTGAATGAAAAAGATGCCCCACAATAGGGGTAATGCAACCATGAATAAATGATAGATCAAAATGAAATATTCACTACAAAACATGTCACACAAGAAACATATCTCTTGTCAAAAGATTATAATGGTTGATTGATCAAGATGTCAGGAATGATTGGTTCCATAAGGCATGATGATGATAAGTACTTAGGATCACTAATTTCCTCTAAGTAGGATAAGATTGATTATTGTTTATGATTGATTGACAAAAGATATGAGGATTGGACAATGTTTTACAGCTAGGCTCAAACATGATTTGCATGATAAGATTCAAGGTTGCAAAGGGACATGGTGACATGGATTTTGATAAGCTAGGAGATATGGAATGGAAGAAAGAAAGGATAAAAATAATGAATGGAGATTATCAAGATCAACTAGATAAGATACAGACACAAGGCCAAAGTATTTTTCCTATATTCCTCATCAAGACCAAGGAAAGGAAGAAAGCATGTATTTAGTAAGAATGATGGAATATGGATAAGATGAAAGATATGGTATGGAAGATATGGATAAAGCGTATAGGATAAGATATATGATGTTCAAGAAGATCCTTAAAATTTTCAAGATCAAAGGTGGAAATGGAAGGAACGAGCATAGAAAGGATAATGACCATGAATGATAAGATGGATGAAACTTGTCCCTAAGTGTAGAGTGCAAGAGGAATATGGAAGATAGGATATGGGTGATAGGGAAATGGAGGAAGGACTTAAACATCAAGTTTCACAACCAAATATCCCTCTAATAAACCATGGAAATGGGAATTAGACTCCTAAATGTTGGAAGATTAATGATATAATGGAAGAATCTAAGGTCTTATGCAAAGATCTGGATTAGAGGAGAATGATGGGGGATGAATGTTGGATAATGGATAGGAGGTTGGAAGGCCTGTTGATGGATAGATGAAAAGGATGGCAAGATCAACATTGGCACACACCTTGAAGGGTGATGGAGTGATGGAGGAAAAATGGATTTGGAAGGTGATAGGTTATTAGATGGAAAATTGGAGGAAGCTTTTGGATTAGCAAATTTGGATGCCAATTTAGATTTTATTGCTTCTATGAGACTTTTAGGAATCCACATGACTTTTGATATTGACTTTTTCTTTGTGGGACTTTGATATTTTTCTTTTTGATTTATGGACCTTTGCGGTCTTTAAAAATTTCCTTTTTGCTTTGATGAGCCTTTGTGACCTTTTGAAATTTTCTTTTATTTTTGCATGTCTCTTCGAGGAGACATGTTGATCCTTTGATACATGTGGATTTTGATATAGAAGCTTTTGATATTTGGCACCCAAATTTCTTCCAAGACCAATGGGAGGGGTGGACTGATATGAATGATATGGAGGTATTATGGATGAGTTAATGTGGGTAGAATTTTGAAAGAGCATCAAGGATGTGTGCCTTTATTGTTCTTGAGAAATAGGATATGGACCCAGGATAGAGGGAAGGTTTGATGGACTAGGATGAGGACCTAGGATAGATGGAATGTTGGATGGATTAAAATGAGGACCTAGGATAGATGGAAGGTTTGATGAACTAGGACACTTAGGCATATAATCAAGTCTATGGTGATATGGGTTTCTTTGAACAAAAAGGGGTTATAGGATACCTTGTTCATGAATTCCTAATCCTTTTCCTTTGTAATTCATACTTTGACACATTTGTTTACCAATGGGATATGTATTGTTTTTGAAACAAGATGCAAGTCCATTTTGGGGAGGATATGATATGGATGAGAGGATAGGTGTTGGAAGTAAACTGGAATGGATAAAAGTGGAGGATCCCAATTTATAGGTGTGGGGTTCATGGATAGCTTGAATAGGTGTGATAGGCTCTTGACATGTGGATGATGGGGTGTTTTGATCTTGACTTGGAAAAGGATTATGAAGTGGTATGAAAGGAATATCTTGATCATGAGAAGGATAAACATCTTCATGGGATGAAAGGGTATCCTTGAATGGAAGCATATCTTGATCTTGATGAGGAAGGGAATCATGAGATTTTGTAGAAAGCATGTCTTGATCATCATTTGGTAAGACATCATTAGATAGGATGGAAGAACTATCATGCTCTTGTGATGCAATAGAATCATGAGATGGTATGGATTGATTAGATGATGTGGAAGAAGAACTTGGAAGGATACTTGTCTCTTGAGATGAAAGGGAATTATTTTGGATGAAAAGTGAAAGGAGGGGATCATCATAAGATTCTTGAGAAATGGGATATGGATCAAAGATTGGAAGAATTTGTGGAATTTTGATATCATTGGATGGATTGGAAATAATATTTTGATCTTGATGTGTAGGGGATTCTATGCTAGCATGCTTTGGATTGAGAGATTGACATGAATCATTGGATGTTGAAGATATGATAGAAGAGAATGATTGGATGGAACTGTTAACTTGAGTGAAAGAATCTTGAGGTTTACTTTGGCTTATGGTGGATGGAGATAAATGCATGACATGATAGGATTGCTCAATATCATTTGTTTTTGAGGACTTAGATTTGGGCTTATTGAACTTTTGTAAAAATTCAAAGACATTGAACTTGGATGATGTAGTTTTTGGTGAAGGTATCATGTTCATTGTAGGGTCAAGAGGATATGGGTAGATTTCTAGCAACAAATATCTCTTTGTGGTTGTTTCCCTTTGCATGTCTTGGAATTGTTGTTGAAGGTTTTCCTTCTACTGAGTTAAAGCAATCAACTGATCCTCGTCTATTTCAGCCATGGTGGTTTGAGTTTCAATTTCCTTTTTCTAGGAGTTTCTATCTTTGTAACCTTGTTAAAGTGGACATCCAGACAATATTATTTTCAATAAAATTTTGATCTTAGCTTGGTAAGTGTCAAGGATATTAACTCAAGTCAAATAGAATGATAGATTCTATTGATTAGACTAAGTTGATAAGTTTTGATTATATAGTTTTGTTTCTTTGATTTAGGATGACTGATCCTGAAACTTAACTTACTATTCAAATGTGTTTGATTGAGACACTTTTGGATTTGCAAGATCTACGTTTTATTTGAAAAGGTTTGATTTGTATGATCCTATTTTAAGACTTTGTTTGAGACTATGGAAAAATTTTCTAACTGGTAAAAACTCAAATTTTTGATGTTCGTAGTCTAACAGATGTTTCTAACAACTCTATGTTTTCTTGTCCTATGGATGCACTATTACAGAGGATGTAAGCGCTAAAACATACACTCTATGCATTGAAAGATATGGTAAAAGCATTTTCAAACAGTGTAGATGCGCTAAAATAGATTGTGTAAGCACTAAAGTTTCTAGTATTTTTGGCACTAGTAAAATTTTGTTATAACATACTATAGATGCGATGTGATTTTCATCAAATGCGCTAGAACAGACTATGTAAGCACCAAAATAGATAGTGTATCCACTAACAAGCATGGTGTATGCGCTAAGACAGATCGTAGATGCACGAAAGTATCTAGTATTTTTTCTGACACTGATGGATGTTAGTGACAGACTGTAGATGCACTATTACAGTGGGAAAAAGTGCTAAAATAGACTGTGGATGTGCTATTTTAGGACTTATCAGTGTTTGTCCAGTTTTTCTCTTCTCAATGAAAGGACTAATTTTTGGACGGAATCTAAGGTATTTTGACAGAGTATTTTTGCTGGTAAATTTCCTGATTTTGATAACAAGCCTAAATTTTCAAATGTTTCCTCTATTATATGAATTGATTTGGCCTGGTAGAATACTCTATCATTGGTTTTGGAATGGATGATGGATGAATAGGCTTATTATGATTATGTTTCTGTGAAAGAGCTCTTCTTTGAAAGTAGGCTTGTGAATATAAGGGCTCTAAAGCATAATAGTTTGTGTATCCGCTAGAAAAATTGTGAAATCTATGGATGAAGGTTCTATGATGAAGTAAGACTTTTCTACTTTGATACAAAAAAATTCTTCTTTCCAACAGTTTCTTGTAACTAAGTTTTTTTTGGGTTTTCTAACTCTTTTGGCAATGGTTTTCTTGACAAATTTTGTTGGCTTCCAATCCCTAATCATAAGTTTTCATGGAATGACTTGTAAAATTTTTGTGTTCTTTTTGGATGATCTTTGTCTGATTTAATGATTCAAAGACACAACAAGTAATTGTAGAACAAGTTTTTTTAAGTCCTAAGATCTAAACAATGAGTGTATGTTCAAGGATCAAATAGATCCTTCTTTATTTTCATAGGATTATTGACAAATAGACACTTCAGACAGAATCACTCTTAAGGACAAGTAGGTAATCATTATACTTAATCAACCCACAACTTAAAATTGTGTCGACTCACATAGCCGTGTCACCCCCTAGAGGACGCCTATGTTTTTGTATTTTCTAGGCGTGTACTTAAGGTTAGATTTCTTGATACCCTGAGAAAATGGTCCTTGGAAATTATATGGTGAGTGTCTTGGGGGTAGATTCTTCCCTTCCCTAACACTACTGAGTATTACAATGTTCGAAAACTGACAAGTTGGATACTACACTATGGTTCGTAGATAGGGTTTTTGTTCAGAGCGGCAATAATAAACTCCCTCAGGAGACCTCCCAACCTTTAGAACAAATTTTTTAGGGATGATTATCTTGCACACTTCTAGTAAATGAGGATCTATCCAGATTTACTTTTATTTTATAGTGGGTTGGAAAACCTGGCTTTGTTTGTTCCCACTTAGGTTGTTCCCGTAGGGTGAGTACTTTTTCCCACTACGGTAGGCCTTCTAAAGGATTTAATAAGGCTTGAAATTGCATAAAATAAAGGATGATTCTTGCGTTTTGATATCTTAGTTAAGGGGAGAGCATATGCCTATCTCCACACAACCACAGTAATCAATTGTTCAATTTTAGAGCCCAAACAACAATTTGCTATCTATGTGAAGATATTGCTTCACATTGAAGATATTGTGTTCATTTTTAATCCCAAATTGAAAGGTTTGGTGACTACCCTACATTGATATATTTTAACTTAAGTGACTATCCTAGGATTGATTCATTTTAAATCCAATTGAAAAAAAAAATGAAGTTTATTGGCTGCAGTCACATCGGATCCAGATAACAGTTACAAAAGTGCTATAACAGAGCTTAGAAGCACTATAGAAATGCTCAGATGCGCTGTAGAAATCATTGGAAAGGCTATAGGATTTGGAAAAAATGTTGCATAATTCATCGCATGCACTAAAATAGTGTTGAATGTGAGTCATCTGCCTGTGCTAAAAACCTTTTGGTCGAAGTGCTAAAACAGTCTTCAGAAGCACTACAGTTTTCGTTGGAAGTGCTAAAATAGTCAGAAGCGCTATAGTTTGGGTCAGATGCATTGTAGAATCTTCTGATCATGATAAAAGAAAGCACACCTGTATCCTGTATGAACACTTTTCAGAAAATTTGTTAATAACATGGGGTTAAGCCCCATGATGGGGGCCAAATTGTAAGTGTG